>JAHRHJ020000842.1:0-45919 GCA_019776745.2 Taxus chinensis
ACTGTAAGATTACCCTAAGGGGGTATAATTAAAAGATGGTCTAAAAGTTTCGTGTGAAGGCACCACATAAGAGACAAATGGTTGTGGTTGCAAAACATGAGAAGTGGATGGATAAGGATGTAAAGAAGCTTGGGGGTATGTCAAAGTTGAAGGGAATGTTTGATAAGAGGGGATATAATTAAGGGGTGGAGATTGAGTTTGTTGGGGGAACGTGTGATGTTGGAAATTAGGAACGTGATAGGATGATTGACATTGGATGGAAATATTTGATTGTTGAGGCACATGAGAAGTATGATTGTTAGTAGATTGGGATGGTTGGATAGGAATTCTAGCGATAATATCAGATGAAGTAGGGATAGTGGTGATATGAGCTGATGGGGGTGGAATAAGATCTACCAATTGAGTGGATTGATAGGATTGATAGATCGTGGGAGATCTACAAAACATGAATTCATAAATGGGCCTAGAAGGAGTCCCAAGAGTTTCTAAAGGATCAGGGGATAGAGGTGTGACCGATCGAGGGGAAATAGAATGATGAGATATATGAGAATTGGTTTCAATAAGGGGATCAATTTGGATGACATGGTATTCATGAATCGAGACCATGGAAACACAAGGTTGGGAGATCAAAGGTGTGGTCTCAAGTTTAGAATCTTGTTGGAAAATATCATTGGAGGAAGGGATATCATTGGATGGAGTATATTGTTGCGTTGTCTTGATTAGAGAAAAGGTGACAATAGGAATGAAATAGCTAAACATTTTTTTATGTAATTTGTTAGCAAACAAATCAAACAATAGGTTTTTTTATCATCATGATTAATTAGAAGATGTGGAAAAGAGAAAAGTAGATAATGAGGTACCTAAGAAATGACAGTCTATGGCTGGTTTCAGGTATTTTTGGATGTGGAGTGCTCGATATACTTGAAGTTACATGAGGCCAAACTTTGTATACGATTTATAATGTGGCCATGACACCGCAGTGGATTCCCTATTGGGTGATAAAATCCCAATTAGGTCCACCCGGTATGGGATTTTTTCGATGTGTGAATATGATTAATGTGTTTGGATGTGTGTGAATAGGTGTGAAATGTAACCAATTAAACCCATACTTACACTATATTTTCAAGCAAGAATGAAATATATTCATTTTAAACTCAAAACCATATATGGAGATTTGATGTGAACAACCACACAAGCAATGAAAAATGTGATGCAAAAAGGTGAAACTAAGATAAGAAGGTGAATACCTGAATTTCACTTTTCCTTTTTATCTGATCTTCAAAATAAAGAAAGTGAAAATCAATATCAAAGCAATTCAAAAGCCAACACGAACAAGAAAAATCAAAGCCTCTACTTGCAATGTTAGTGGAAAATGGAAGAAATATAGAAAATGGAATATGGAAAATGAAAATGGAAGAGACTCACCTAAGATATTTGTCCCATCGGGTGTTCCAGAATGTTGGATGAAATTTTCTCTTTCTTGTTTAGATTACTATCATCATGCGCCATCGTACCCAGACCGCCACTTCCGTATTCATAAGAAAAGATATTATCTAGAACATTTCCCAAACTATAAGAGAGTTTTTTCAATTATTCAAAGAAAATCCTCATGACTTCCTCATAGATAATCTTATGAGATTCAGTACCTCTCTCCGCAGAACAATATCTTTTTGGTCAAAAAGTAGAGGTGACGTTTAAGACATGGTCGAACAACTAGGAACACCAACATTGTTCTTCAACTTTTAAGTGCAACCGACACCAAGTGGCCCAGCTTCCATAGTGTAATGCCTGAAACTAACCCTATAGATCCTCGAGAGCCAAAAAGGTGGAGGAACCATAACGTTTCTTCCAACCCTCACTGTGTTTCATCGTTTTTTCACTAGATATTCATAGTATTTCGTGAGGAGGTCTTGCAAAAACACCTAGGGGAAACAGACTATTGGTAAAGGTAAGACACATTTCTTTCTTCATTTCCTATTGCACATACCTTTACCTTATATGTACATTTTTTTTCCAGGTACAAATGGTAAAACTGAGGGTCTGTGCATGTTCACGATTTCCTTTGCCTTCCAGATGCCCCAAATATTAACACTATCGATTGGAGAGACACGAATGTTGTGGACCATGTTAGGCACTACTTTGAAAAATTTGTTTCCGCATGGAACCCCCATCCCCTTTCTTGCAAGTCAGACTACATTCATTGGCCCCTTCACGATGATCCATGCTTATTGAACACAACACAAATATTGGTGTCCGACCCTTTTTATGACCTTGATGAAATTTTGAATCGATTGCAATGACATACAAAATGCACTGAACAAACATGCCTACAAAATATGAAAGGTGGTTTACATTTCTGCTACAAATAACCTTGGGAAGATTGTGGAAAATCATTCCTTGTCAGTGACGATGCACACAGGGTCTTATACATACCAATAAGAAACGATGACATATTGAACATCCACAACCCCATAATGTTGGAAATTTACAGAGCCAATGTTGATTTCCTTCCCGTGCTCTCCAAACATGTAGTACTCAAATATATTGTTAAATATGCTTCCAAGGTAGAAAAATGTTCCGGATCCTACCATCAAATGCTCTCAAGGATTTGCTTGAACTCCAATCCTGATCAACCAGCCAAAGTTACGTTCCATAAAATTCTTACTGATTGTGTTGTCTATCATGACACGAGTGCCCAAGAAACATGTCACATGTTGTAGATGTTTCCCCTTGTTCTTTCTAGCAGAGCTTTTGTTAACCTTAACGTTGGAATGAAAATCCTGCGTCACATCTCTGAATCGCCTGATGCTGACAATGTTCTGACAAAATTTCTCTTACACATACCTAAGGCGGCCTCTGGCTATGGAATGTGCTCCCCTTATTGAGGTTTCTAGAAATTGAACTTATAACAAGCTACTTGTGGGTGTCAAATGGAAATAAAGAATAGTCGATGTCATTGTAAGTGTATTGCCCAGATTCTACTCAATCCCTAGGAATGATTCCCCATCCTTTGAAATTTTTTGCTGGAGTGAGATCCTCCTCTAAAAATATTTCCGCAACATCACCACTGACATTAGAAGCACCATGGATCAAGTCATTTCTAATTGACATTTGATGAAATAAATTTATCGCCCTTGGCATGTCGCCCGCAACTCTACTACGAACGATGTGTCTTCCTCAAAAGAATCTAAAAGTGAGGATGAAATCCTAGGGCCTACTCCATTATAAGCTGAATGGGATATTTTATCCCAACTCCATCCTGCCAATCCCATGGTCCTTCACACCCTCTACATGCTAGGCCATCGAGACTTTGATCTGCAACACACTTGGCACCAGAATGAAATTCTTGTTCTTTTGCAAGAAAGTGGCATTTCTTTCATTGAAATGTGTAAAATAACTACAATGATACCTTTACAAATACTTACTCCCACTTATGTAACAACAACTTTCTCAAAGGAAAGCTTTCGATAAAATTCTCAATCATTACATGAAAAACTTACATCCTACTCCTCTGAAGATGATAATCCAAAGTACTGCATGGACTGGTAAATCTTACCTTATAAACACTATCTGCTCTGTAATGCCTTCACCTAGCCCTCAGCAAGGATCTCCCCTCCTGGTTCTTGCTCCAACAGGTGTTGTTGCTTTCAACATTTCAGCTTCAACTATACATGCCGCATTGCACATTCCAGTTAAGGAGTTGAAGCTTCTCAAGGTTTTGTCTCTATCCTCCCTTCAACAATCCCTGAAATATGTTCACTACATTTTGAATGACTAAATTTACTTCATAGGGTCCAAGATCCTTGCCAAGATTGACTATCGGCTGCATGAGGCATTCCCGCATTTTAGGACCATCGCATTTGTTAAAAGATTCATCATTCTCATTGGCGATCTTGGCCAAATCTCTTCGGTGAACGATGTCCAGATGTATTTTGGACACTCTTATGGATCAAACCTTTGGTTCAGCTTCACAAAATGTGTCACACTCACTACAATCTTCAGGCAACGTGGTTCAGATGAATCCCAAATATATTTTTGGTAGTTCCTGCTAAACATTAGAGATGGAATCCCCCTGGTTGAAGAATGGAAAACACTCCTCAAACGTACAAACTCCCAAATGAATGTAGTTATTGGCTCTTTAGAATGTCCCGAGCTTACATTCACTGCCCTGTCTAGAGTTCCCTCCATACAAGACCTTCACATCTCTCCTCCCTTCTTGTTTGAACAGTTCTGTAGAATTTCCCTCTCCTGTAACCTCCTCAAAAGAAAGTAAGAGGAAGAAAGCTCGTGAAGTCTACAGTGCTCTACCAACAACCTCAAAATTCTCCATTCCATCTTCCCCCTCCTCTTTGCAACTTACACTCTCATGTACTCCGCTATTGTATCGAAATTTGTAATGCAATTTTGTTACTACTTCATATATCTCTACAGTTTCATCCAGTATTCACTTTTTCAACTTTCAAACAACTCCTTTGCACACGTGGGATGGAATTCACAATTATCGACTACCCCCTCCATTCCCTTTCGAGGTCCCCATCGCATGATCTTGCGCGCGATTGCTAGTATATTCACTTATAATATCATAAGTTGTCTTTGATAGCTTCACAAACATTAAAATATATTCTTATTCTTATGTTACAATCTCATTTTGCAATGCATTGAAGGGAAGGGAATTTAAAGTGAGTTGCGTCAGAAAACATCATTGCTAGCCCGTTGTGCTAAAAAAGGTGACATTTTCGGATGACATACAACTCACTCCATTTGGTCTCCAAAGGAAATATTAAGTTATAAAAAGTATTGAAATATCTTAGAGGATAAGAACTCATGGAATATTTTAAAAAAATTGTAGTTGTCCCACACCTTATCCCGTTACTTAATCCTAAAAAAAAATCTTATTAGGAATCATATTGCCCCAAACTCCACCGATCAACTACGATATTAGCAAGTGCACAGTGCACTACAACTATGTTATAGAAACATTAATAAGCAGATAAAGGATTGAGTTAGCATGAAAATATTGTCTGTTCAACAAGTAATGGATAGACTTGTAAACATGGGTTAAATTTGACACTCGTTTAGACATTTTTACAGTTTTTAACTATAAGAAATAGGTAATTTTATTTTCACCCTGTACCAATGGATAGTCAAATATTTTTACGGAATGTCAAATTGACGTGCACTTATAAAACTTAGTCGTTTCCAATTTATATATATATAAATTTATAAGTTATAGGAAGCTAGGCTTATAGCCAATGAAAGTTCGCTGCCTCATCGTGATCACATCGTTTAACTTCTACATAGCATGATAGCACATTGTACTAGAAAATTAGCAATATGGACTTTATGTACTGGCATGAGGCATCAATGTGAATCGTGATGGAGACTAGGGTGAGGCCCGAGGCCGAGAGGATTATTTACTGCAGCAAGTTGTATAATATTAAAAAATAGATATTATATATCATTTTGAAAATATGGCAGCGAATTTATGCATTGCATATTAAATATTTGTTGTTTTGTAAGATTTGAAAATATTTTAAGGTCTTTCACAACTTCAATAAATTCATTTAAATTGATCTTATTAATTTAATATCCAATGACCAACTTTAAAGTTTGGTTTTTTGAATAGCATATAATCATTGAAATATCTAATCACTCCGAATGGCAGGTTAACTAAGGTTAGCTTTATCTTTGATTGCATCAGTTGATCGTTAGTGTAGAGCATGGATGATGGACGTATGTGATAAAGCATAATGGAGAGTTGATTTCTGTATTTTTTATGAGGCTAGTTTAGAAACATTTGTTATTGCTCACACTGTAGTGTGGCCATTTGAGAGATTTTTTGATTTGAGAATCTAACGGCACAATGCTTAAGGACGCTTGAAAATTTAAACGTTTTGGTAGCTGCACTACATAGATTGACGCAAAATGTTCGTCACTATGGTGTCCTCCTTCGATTATTTATCTCAGTGTTCGAAGTCATAGCTGGTAAGAAATTGTGGTTATTGTTATTCCATTAGCAGAACAAATTTATCGACGCCCTCTAAATCCTCTTCAGGAAAATTCTCTAAATCAATCTATTAGATTTCTTATTCTCTACATCTTCAAGAAGCGAATTTGACTGTTCACATGTTTTCCTCAGGATGAATTTTGAGAGGTATCTTATCTAGATTACTTTGATTCTTTCTTAGTATCCAGAGCTAAATGCGTCATCCTGTGTGTGTAAATACCTTTGTTGCAAGTCTTCCAAGGTACAAACTTGGCTCGTATGTTTTCATGGAAATAAGTCTTCGAAGTTCTGATGACCCTATTTTTATTTAGATTTAGAAAATCAATGCTGTCTAGATTTTCTTCAAAAAAAAATATACAAATGCTAGTTTAAGAAAATAATAAACAAAGCACATTCCCTCTCCAAATGTATTTTAAGATTTTTTCCATTAAATCATTCAACCTTGTTTTTTAAAACTGTATTATTTAAGTTTTACACAATTTGTAAATTTATTGGAATGATTGCCAAGACCCGCATCAAATGATTTAGATGGATATTAGGAAAAAAATTAGCCATGAAGACAAGGTGTATAAGTTGAAGAAGGCACTTTATGGATTAAAGTAGGCTCCAAGAGCTTGGTACGGTTGCATTGAATCCTATCTCATTCAAAATGCTTTCCAAAGAAGCAATTGTGAGCCAACATTGTACATAAAAGTAAACAAGAAAGGTAACATTCTAATTGTTTGCTTATATGTGGATGATCTAATCTTTACTGGTGATCTAAGCATAGATTCTTTCAAATCCTGACAATGACAGATTGAATTTGATAAATGGCCACTGGACAAAAGGTCTTATGAAGTATTTTCATTGGGGATTGACAGTCCATTTCAATGCCATATGATAAGTGCTTTATTTATTATGAAAACAACAAAAGATAACATAAATATGCATAATGAAGTTTTGAAGAGAGATAAAACCATACTCAAGGAAAATAGTGAACAAAGGTATCCCAACACCGGTATATTGACAGGAATGACAATTAAGGTGACAAGGACAGTAAGATGGAGCATAGTAATAGGAACGTGACTCTAAAACCATTGTTCAAGAGGCTAGATGGAAGCACTTGTCATCATACAAAAAAACTACTCCACATCAGGTTGGATAGTTATGTCCACTCACCCACCATAAGTTACAACAACTTTCACCAGGTCTATGGAGTCTCTGAAGAGGATGTTTCCCTCACATTGTGCTATAGGCTTGTTCCATTTTTTTCCAAGAACATATTGAGGTATGGGTAAGTGGTATAACTGAATCTTCATGGTCGTATTGTATTGCCACTTCATAATGATTTCAAAAATCTTGTTATAATTGACATACCAATAGTGAGTTGTGGGGGCAAATAAACATAAGGTGGATAGATGAAAACATCCACTTTGGGTATACGTTTCGTTTTGGTAGCAGGTGTTGTGTAATGGACTTATATGAGAGATAACAATTAAATTGTGACTGAAGATTCTCATTGCTCAAGCTAGAGTATGATTGCATGCCACTAGTGTTGTGTGTCAGGGAGCTGGAAAATCTTGAAAAAAGAGTGTGAAGAGATGTTGATATGTATTTTATGCATGATCAAGAAAAGTTGAGCCACTATGACACTATATCATAAGTGTACTCAATATTTCAGCCATAGCATTGAGGCTAAAATTCACGTAGTTTCACAACCTGAACTAAGAATATTGATATGTTTAGGTATCATTTGAATCAGAAGAGCATTGATAAGCAACAAAGAGAATTTGTCTGCTAATTTTTGCAAATAAATAATGAAGATCATTTAAAGGCTGGAACATATAGTACAAATTCTGGATTAGAGCATAGACAGTAGACATTATTGAGTATTTACTTCAAGTGGCTTAGCTCGCTCAATTATATATGCTTGACTTTGCACAAGTTAGTAGCTCCGAAAAAATGTAAGTAAGTTCCGAAAATGTTACAACAACTTTTGAACAAATTTGATACAAATTTTAGATGATCTCTAGTTGTTCATAATTAAGGGGGAGAGTTGGAAAATAAACTGGGCATCAAATGTGAAACTAATTTATGTCTTCCCCCATATTTAGTTCACTGACATCACAGATTTGTATTTAATTATGACAGTTGCATATTTACTTTTTGGTTGAAAAATTCTCCTTGATTATCTCTTGTCAGAGATCTTTTGTTGCCGTGTAAGGAAAGTTATTGTGTAGGTGAATATTATTAATGTCTCATGTTTTATTGTATAATAGTAGGAAGAAAAATCAAATTCAGGAGAAGAGAAAAAGTGTGTGCAGTCCCAGCTCAAGTCTGGACATATTGGTACCTTTGAACTGGAATGAAGACCACCACTCCTTGACCAAGTTGAAGAGGGTTGGGTCTCTTAACCATAGAAGTTCAAATTTGAAACTTGATTATCCTAGTTATTAGATCAAATGAAATGAGAAGTTTTATGTGAAATAGATTAGGACTAGAAATAGCGAAGAACATATGTTTTCCAAGATCACCCACCCATTGCGTTGGTAACCATTCCTCATAAGCCCCAGGAATCTGACCAGTTACCCTTCCACAATCCTACTAAAATTGAACCTTTTGTTTGTCCAGGTGGACTCGTCCTTGCGTTAGCTCGCAAATCAATGAATGTTGTGTTATGGTTGAAAGGGTCACTAACTATCTGTGAGATTGGGGATTTATTAAAAAAACAAAAGTCTTAGTCTGAATCTGAGATAATTGTATTGAAATCTCCAACTACAAGAATTAATTCATCTTCAAATCCTTCCATATCTCTTAAAGAGGTATCAAAATATTCCTTTTGGAAATCAGATTAGTGGGTGCGTATATGTTTCATAGAAGAAATTTGAAATCAGAATGAAGAACCTAAACCCGACACCATTGATAGTGATTAGTATCTTTGAGGCCCCAAAAGAATCAAGGAAAGGCCAGTCACTATCAACCCTTAAAAGTTAGACACATGATTGGTTACCCCAAATTCCCTTGTGCTCATCTTTATCTCTTGAATTAGGAAAGTATGTGCTTCTTACTCTAGGATACAACGGGAGACTAAATAGTCACTTGTCAAACTTATCGAGGCCAATCACTAACATTCAATAAATCAGATTTAAATAGATCCTTCTTAGAGGGACTGGCCCTCCCTAAAATTAAACTTTTGGAAAGAATTTCTGATTTAAATTTTCTTACCTTCAACGATATCTTTGTTGTTCTGGAAGCAAATAATTACTTGATATAGTACTCCTCCGAATGGCAGAAGAACCTGAAGGTTGCTTTACTTTTGATTGAGGCATTATCAGTTAATGCTAATGAATAATCCATAGAAGGTATTGAATAGTGCTCTTCCGGAAGGCGGGCTTCCACTTGATGAGGCCTCGATTAGTGGAGGAATGGAGCGTATCAATCGTGTGGCTTCACAATTAGTATACCCATTTGTCGAAGATATTCCATAGCCACAATCTAACGGCACAATGTTATACGCACGTTTGCATAATATTAAATGTTTTGGTAGTACTATTTGATCCATGACCGCAATAACATCTGTAATGAGCGACTCTGGAGTTACATTAGGAATTGTCTCGATAGGAGGATTTCGAATTATTGGTGGAGAATAAAGCTCCTCCATGGGATAAGACTTGGGAACTATCCATTAGCAGAATCCACTTAAATCCGAACGCCCTCTAGGGAACTTTACAATCATTCAGGAAAATGGCTCAGATGACCACATTTGAGAGACTTCTAAGTTATTCTCTACATCTTCAATGAAGCTTGAATCCAACAGTTCCAACAGAACTCTAGCTCGAGAACGAATTTAGAAGAGGTATTTTTAGAGGTCAACTGTGATTCCCAACTTTGAAAAATGCGGCTACTAAAGAGCCTTCTTTAACGGTTATGGACTCTATATGCAATAAATCTTCCCTGTCAAACTTGGCTCCAGCATCTTGAATAAGATCTTCGATTCCAGTATCTTCCATTAACAGAGCATCAAAATCAATGCTCTCTAGATTTTCTTCGGGCAAATCCTCAAAATTTAGAGACTGCTTGCTCTCTACCTCCTCAAGAAGCAAATCAAACAGTGCACAATTCTGCTCCTCCCAAATTCGGTGGCTATCTTTAAAGGACTGCGACTCCGAACGGGAAAATGCGGAATCCTTCCTCAGCGGCTGCCGCAATTCTTCCCTGGCAAACTTGGCCGCAGCAGCTTGAATTTGTGCGGGAGAGAGCGAAGAGGTCGACGGGATTTCAGGCAGAGAGTGAGGAAAATTGAAGATGGCATTGCGTCCTCTGAGACAATAGACTGCACAGTCATAAGCGCGAGCGGCCTGTTGAGGGGAATCATACGACCCCAACCATGGGTTAAATTTGACGGTCACCCCTAAACGTCAAGAAATTTTTTGGTGACGGTTTCTTAATTAATATCACCTTGCACATGACGTTTAATTTTCATTATTGACTTTCATAATTTTCATATAAATATCAAAATATTTATGTTCATATAATAAAATTGTATAAAATAGAGATATTGTTGATATAAATGAAATCCTATTTTATTTTCAGTATGTCTTAATATATCTAAGAAACACTAACTTGTCTTAATATTTTAAGATGCATTAATTATATAACCATAATCATTTCAAGCTTAAAAATTAAACACAAAAACTCGATACATTTTATAATCGGGATTTCCAGAGCTATTCTAGTTAAAAATACATATATACATTGCTTTATGATATTATAGTTTGTGAATTTATATTTTAAGAACTACCAAAGTTGATAAGAAATATTTAATACTTGTATTTCATTATGCACGACTATGAATTGTGGGGACAAGCGTCGTCAACATTTGTGGGCTCAAAGATATTACACTCGTAAGCTGAGAAGCAAGCTTCTTCTGCGCTATGTAATAGACTTCAATCATGGGTTTGTCGTCAATTCCCGAAACAATAAGTTACAAGGCCAGAGCATCCTGTCGGCCCTCCACGTGAAGGATCGCTAAATTGCCTTCAATAATTCTTTTCACATCGAAGACTGTGTTATGATAATTAGAGGAAATCTGAAACAAGGCAGCGTCTCCCACAAGTTTATCATGGAAGTGAAAGCAACCATAGAGGGAGTGGTTCTGTTTCCCTGATCGTCAACAAGGAGACTTTCAACCCCTGTCATGCTGCCACACTCCAACACAGCTGTATGTCGTTCCAAGATCGAGTCCAATTGCCTTGTTCATTCCCATCTTACCTGACAATATTGCGATCAACCCAGTATATAAACACCATTGTCATACACAGTAGTTATAACGCATGATCTTACAAACTATCTACTTTACAATTGCAACAACCCGTGGAATCATTATCAACAACCATAAAACGCACTGTACATACCTCGTGTCTCCTCACCTTCGCTTTGGTATACAGTTTTGTTCCCCAGTCCGATCCTTCGATTTGAGACATTAGTTTGTGCATTCATAAGTATTCACTATTCTAATTCCTAGATCTATTTTTTATAGTTGTAGTTGCTCAGTTGCATGCATGTCGTTTCAATGCTGGGCATGGTATCTTCGACTGTATTTGTCTTTCCACCAATAGACTTTTAAGTATGCACATCTATTTTTAATTATTCTATTTTAAATTAATAAGGACAAGACTATTAATACTTAATGTATAAATTAGTAGATGTATGTTCAGTTATTTACGCTGATACCTCTACTGTAGAGAGGGGTTAAATTTGACGGTCGTTTAGACGTTTTTCGTGATTTTAGACGTAAAATACTTGAAAATATTTTATCTAACCGTCACACACGACTTGCACATTTAAAACGTGATCGTCAATTTTTACAATATAAGTTTGTATATAAATTATAAAAATATATGTAAATATATAAAAAAAAGATATAATAAATATAGAATAATTAGTGAAAAAAACATTATTTTGTGTTTTTGAAGGGTAATATTGAAAATTTACCGTCACCCGAAAATTATTTGACAGGCATAGGTGGCTGTCAAATTTAACCCCTGATAACTATGACATAAAAAACTCTTTTGATTAATAATGAGACATGTTATATTTGACACGCAAAATAACAATAACCCACTAATGTTGAACTACAAACAATTAAAAATAACAATATTTTACATTACTTTGGTTTTCAAGATACACTACAAGAATGACACTCCAATTTTAACTAAACAAATATTAAATTAAACACAAAACTCAACATAATAACTTAAAACTATAGACATATGGACATGTAATTATTATTTTTTTGGACTAATAATCAAAGTGATGGTTTGGATATTTAACTTGTGATGAGACAAAAATAAAGATACCCCTAACAAAACAACTACTTAACCCAATTTAACATAATTCGACTTGAATTTAAGTGACATACCATGAATGAATTTAGGGCATTATATATGAATGGATTTACGTCAAGATTTGAAAGTGGAGATGAATGCTTAACTTTGGAGAAAGGAACACCAAGTTACTAATCGGCGAATAATGATGTAGATTGAGATACAATGCGATTGATGTAGTTGGCATCTAGATAGAGATGGCACACACTTTGACAAATGTTTCAACACAACCTTCACTTTATTGCAATCCCAGAGAAGATGCATTACGTAAGGTGTAAACCCTGAGGTAGAATTCCGAGATTACGTAAGGTGTAAACGTGTTTACAAAGGAGTAGAATTCCCGGATTCCCTCACAATAATGAATGTAACTGTAAGAATAATGTAATGTCCTTAAAAAAATACCAAAATAACTCATATCAACAGTAAAAGTATAGATTTTTGTTTTGAAAAATCCATGAGAACCTTAATTTATAGTTTCATTATTCAATGTTTGTTATGCCACATTTTGAGTTATGCAATTCAAATTTGTCATTACGGGTTGTTGTCATCTAACAACTAGGTATAACAACTCATCGATCAAACTAACGGAGCCAATAATATAGTTAACGTTGAAATTTTGATCGTGTAAAACGAATGAGTTTCATACATTGATTAACATGTAAGTTTAAGTTTATCACTTAGAAGCATGGAGGTATAGTTCGTGCAGTTCTCATTTTAATTATTATACCTAAATATTATCCTTCTAATTAGATTACAATTTCATTAATAACTATATGTCACTTAAACTGGGATTAAATGACAAGTTTTTGGAATTATCCAATGACAATTTTCTAATGAATATTATCCAATTTTATTAAAAATAAGTGAATAATGATATTATCTTCTTATGAAAATAAAGGCTATTATCACAATAATTAACACTAGCAATCTTACGTGAAATGCATGATGGAAATGTCGAAGGGGATCTTTTGAATGAGTCAAATTTGAATTTGGACGGAGAGTCGTGTGTAACATCATACACAAAACGAATAAAAGAACACTGCTTTGAGTAGAACTGAATTTGGACGGAGAACCATGCATAACATCATCTCTAAGCAATGAAGGGGACTTCTTTCCCAAGGAATCGGCAGGGCCGAATCAAAGGTCGAGAGCGCCCTAGGCAATAGTTTGATTGGGCGCCCTCATCAAAAAATTATTTAATATTTTTTTCCATAAAGTAAATACATAAAAATGTCTATATTTTTGTATTTTTAAACGTACATCATGGTCATAATGAAATAATAATAAAAATATATTATTAGTATTATCACGGAAGGATGAAAAATATTTGTGGATAAAAATCATTAGTCATAGGAGATGCTCAGAATGCAAAAAAATACAATATTTTATACACTTGGCATCGTACAAGTTCCGATTTAGCCATATCAAGTAGGTGACATAAACTCTATCCTAAAATAAAACACCATTTATTTTCAAAGAAACAAAAACATTTATGTAACTCCCATTGTTTTGTGAAGATTCGTATTTGGACACAGTGAAATACAGGATAACTTTTTTTTTTTTACCTCCATGACACATAATAATGACACAACATGTTTTCCCCAAGGGTTACAATTAAGAATAGAAAACTAAAATACTTTTTTCCTTCAACTATACTCACCTCTACTAGATACGTTCAATGACATCATCAAGGAAAATACATTAACCTTTTTCTAGAATACAACATACACACCTACATAATCTGGAGCTACACTCAGAGAATCGGTAACAATACCACATAAAATCATATGTGCTTGATAAATATGTGATATTTTGATTATTTTACTTGCAGAAATATTACAAAACCTTTTTTATGTGTATGTGTCAAATTTATGTTACTGTACAATAATTCATCTATACCAATGGGTTTATCAATATTAACATATTCACATAAATCTTCACTTTACGACAATTAAGCTGTTTAAAATTAACAGACAAAAATGAAACTAATTTAGATTTCACAGGCGCCCCCTGACTACTGGCGCCCTAGGCAACTGCTCATTAGTTTGCAAGACTACAGGCTTAAGTTCAACCCCTCTGTCTTGCATAAACTTAAATGGAGCCAGGTCCCCATTTACCCCATCATTTCCAGCCTTCTCGCAGTAACACATGATAGTCACTAGTATTTGAATTGGAGTTATATACTTTATTGTTAATTACCACAACAATATTTACTTGAGAGCTTCACTAAACAGGGTTGACATGTTTTGAGTAGAACAGTTGCATTTCTACGAGGCGGTTAGAAGGCTGGTGATATACACCAAAACTTATTAGGAATTTCTCCGTATCATCTTCAAACCACTAATCTGTGGGATTACACCATATGCTCATTTTACAAATTTCACCGTAGAATGAGCAAATGAGCTATTCACTAGAATGCCGGGGATGGCAGATATCATGATTGTGGAGGTTAAATATACAATGATATGATTTGGGCAGTTTACTTAGAGAATTTCATGCTCTCAATTTGGTCAAGACGGGATACATTACAGCCGGGTGGTTGCAACTTAATTTAGATGCGTGGTATGGAGTATCAAAATCATATCAAATGTTAGTTTACTTAGTGACACCTTATGTCACTGGAGAGACACTATCAAGGGGTAACTCAAAATTTGATCTCTCCTGAGGCATTTGTTTCAACACTCATTTACATGAACAAAACTGGAGATGACAGCCATTCTTTTACTGATACTCCAACAATGTGCACTTTCGAGCAACAATTTACCAAATTTCTCTTTTAATTTCACTGATGGTGACTTTCTATGGACAATGATCCCAAAGTTTAGATTCCATGTCCAAAATACATTATAATAAGACATTACCGATCTCTCGTTTGTAAACTTTGCCAAGACGTTAACAATAATTGAACAACAAAGATTTTCAAAGGGATAAAAGCTTTTGACTTAAATCTGGATCCCTCATATACAAACGCAACGATCCATCTGCAGAAAATCCCCTACTAAGAGTCAATTAGGCGATGCACCTTGAAGCTATGATGGGGCTACACAATACCAACCCACTTAACCATTATCCATCAATATCATTTATTGAAGCACTTTACAAGTTACATAGAATTCAAGATCAAATTCTCCTGGTAAACATGGTATGTTTATGCACATGCAAGTCTAAATCTTCTCTTCAGAAAGACTGCCACCGATCAAAGAAGGAATGCTTGATGGCCTCTGTACTTTAGTCCTTTTCAGTAAAATCCACGATATGTCTTTAGTTGTGCATAGGGCCCTTTCAAACAAGTAAGGAGTTTCAAACATTCTTAGCAGTAATGTAATCATGCTGCATTTCTATTAAGTTTAATTGTTTGAAACTCTGTACTTATATACATAGATCTGAGATTTCAGTAAAATAACCATATCATCTTTAATTTTTTGGATCAAGGATATTAATTATCGCATAGTATCCTCCTTAATGCCTATCAGCCTCTCATATGCACCTATGAGATGCATTTGCCCCTAGAAAGGGTAAATATTGTGGATTTACAAACATATTAGCTCTCATGGAAAGAATAGGGAGTTTCAAGCAACATTAGAAATCTCTAGACCATTACTCAAACATAAGTTTCCAAGCTGAACGTCTGGAAACTTTTTATATAGAATATGATACGAGATTAATTCCAATCATCCAGGAATGGTCAGACCTCACACAGGCTAGCAGATACATGCGAGTGAGAACTAGTAAGAGATGCTCTAGTCCCCATATTTCCAAGATCGGATTGATTTAAAGCCCTTCATCTAACAAATTTTATAACTCTAAAGGTTAGGCAATCTTTCCATTTCCTTTTGCTAATGTTCCCATTAATTTAAAAATAAATCCTCGATCCATTTCCCATTCCAACCATATGCTTAAGGGTAACCCTAGGTAAAACAGTTCAATGTCATGTGGCCTCCATAGTATACATACATAATTTCTAAGTGGCATTATCAAAACAAATACCTTCCATATGAATCCATAATAGGCGGTGATGCACATGAAAGCTGAGTTTTTCCTATGAAGATCAATCAGCATTGTCTAGAAATCTTCAAACACTTAGACAAGGTGCCAAGCCTATGTTTACTGATTGCTTCACTTAGCTTACCAATATTAATTAATAGCAAGAACATTGTCAAGGGATTGAAAATGATGGAACCGGTTCGCATCTCTCACAGACAGATTTGTCTTCAGCAACAATCTCTGAGAGATAAATTTGATTGCAAAGTGTGGCTAGTCAACGACATACTCGAAGGTTCTTGCACAATGAACTCTAAGCTTAGTTGTTCCGACACGGCGTAGTTATGGTTCAAGTCCATAGGGATGGTCAACTGCCAACTTCTCACTGATGGTGGCCAATGAATTTATTTTTTTCCTCGAAACAAGATGAAACATCAGTATAAGAGTCTACATGCACTTGAGATCCAGAAAATACTCATGCTGCCTTCATCTCCAAAGATAATATTCTACCAACTTTGCATAGATACTCAAAAACTCTGTCTGTGGGTAGCCCACGCATCTGTCTCCCACACAAAAAGCATGCAACCGTTTCTATGGCCTTCAATGCCAAAAGCTACATCAAAGGTATCTTTTCAATTCCTCTATCTTTCATCAACCTCCTTACCATTTGAGATTCTACCCCACCTGCTTCATAGTTCTGCATAGACTGTACTTGACATGATATCGAACATACTAGTCGCAGCATTTTTAGGACTTCCAGCTCAAACAGGAGAGCTGCTGTAATACTACCTAAATCTATATTCTTATGAAGGATCTATCAGGCACCAGAGTAAACATAACATTCACAGGAGAGGGCACACGCATCCTTTCGATTGGCATACTGTTGATGATAAAGTTTAGAGCTTCCTCAAGAATAACCAGCACGGGAAAGGGAAAGGTCAATCATGCACATCCAAACTGACAATATCAATTGTAGGTGAAATGCAATAAGATTTCACTCATGCCATTTTAAGTAAAATACAGCCCTTTTCCACTAAACCTGTACAAATGGCTTGCATGCAAATAAAACACAAGCAAAGCTTACAATAGGTCAGGATATGACTCCCACGAGAGCTTCATTAGTTCAACTGTAGTTCACTGAGAATCCGGGTGCAAAAGCCAGTTTTGTGCATATCCTGCTATTCATGGTATTCCATGAGACCATGCATATCTCTTTGTGGCATTTTTGTCAAACAGTTCACGAGCATTGTTGTAATCGAAGGGATTCCATGCACATGTGCTCAACTATTGCTTTCCTTGAGCTTCTACTTCTTGTGGGATTCGAAAACCAACTCACATACCCTATACGTGCTACCACAAACACAAGTGATCTACACAAGGCTGGAGGAGATGGATTTACCCAAGTTACTCAAATTTGTTTCAACTTCCTATGCCTCCTCAATAACCCATTCCAAAACAACAACATTCCCAAGTCATATTTTCCTTACCTCAAATATATAATAAATATGTAGCACCTATGGCTTCACACTATTGACATAGAATTCTATGCAATTAAAGATTTCCTAAAGTGGCATTCATCTTCAGTACAACTCGTAAGCAAATCCCCACCATGCATCAAATGAAATGCATCATTGATTTGGTCTAGTGTCAAATTGTGTGTAATGCACTCATTAAATTTGATCTCCTTATTCGTGTATTTTTCAACAAGCCATGGTACTTGAGAGCGACTTTTTGAAGCCACCTAAAAGCAGTTCCTTTCCATACATGGCCTGTAACCAACTTAAAAGGTTGGGTAGAAATCTCCTGTCCAGAGGCTGCAACACCAACAATAACAAGACGTCCCCCAACCCTTATGACAGCACTCTAGAGCAGCTCGCATTATACTAACATTTCCAATACACTCAAAGCTGTAGTAAACACCTCCATCGGTCCTATCAACAATCACCTGTTGAATGGGTTTATCATGATCTTTAGGATTAACAAACTCTGTGACTCCAAAATCCTTAGCAGTTTTTCAAATTTCTTAGAATCAATGTCAATGCCAATAGCACGTGAAGCACCCACTGTTTTAGCACCCTCTGCAACTGCGAGTCCGACTGTACCAAGACCAAATATTGCAATTATTGATCTAGCTTCTACTTTTGTTGTATTCCAAACTGCTCCAAGACTTGTGGGCACACCACAACCAAGTAAGCAAATCTTCTCTAAAGGAGCTTGTGGGTCCACTTTTGCAACGCTCACATCATGTACAAAAGTGTATTGGCTGAATGTTGATGTACCCATGAAGTGAAAGATCGGTTTCCCATTCACTGAAAAACCGGCTTTTCATGTCACTCAGCATATACAATCACCATCTCCCTCTACAAAACCCCAGTCAGCAGCTCATGAAGCAGGCATTTCAACTGTAGCTTGAAGGTGTGATAATTCCACAGAAACCTTTATGCCTACCAACTTAGTGACTCGTTGAAGAAGTTCACATAATTGCAAGGAAAAATGTGCTTCAGGAATATTCTGATATGAAATAGATCCACCCCTATGAGATCCTCTTCCATGAGTTACATCGTAGAACAAGCAAGGTCTCAGTAGAGAAACTTTGCAACAAGATTCGTCTGGTCCCCTGGTAACACTCTTACTGTCACTTAATCGATTTTGATAAAAATATCTTGAAGGAGAATCCCGAATTTGAGGATGCAGTCGATACTGAACCGAAAGCAACATAGTTGGACAGCCTGCTTGTTGGAAGCGCTCAAAAACGCCTCTACTACTCTGCAACCTGTCTGCTGCCATGGCTACTTTGTCCACTCAAAATTCCCTGCTCTTAAGAAAGTGAATTTTCAAAATTTTGAGTTTAAGTGTCTTCTCTGTTGTACTGAAAATGTTAAAAGTCGTGAAATTGAGAAAATCTACGTTTTTGGGTCATTTTGTGTGTTTTTCGGGCCTGTCGGACATTTTTGTCCCGCGTGTCCCAAGTTCAAAAGTGCGCTCTGTTCCCCGATCGGCCGATTTCCCCGAAGTTTGTCTTTTTCGGGCCCGTCGGAACTTTTTGTCCCAAATGTCCCAAGTCAAATTGTGCAAGTTGTTCCATTTTCGGCCGAAACACCCGAACCGCGTACTTCGCACTTTCTTGTCCCAAGTGTCCCAGGTTCAATCGGGCAAGTTGTTCCATTTTCGGCCGATTCGCCCGAACCGCGTACTTCGCGCTTTCGCGTCCCAAATGTCCCAAACTCTTCCGGACCCATTGTCACCTTTTCGTCGATCCGGCCGAGTCGCGTGTTTCACGTCCTTTTCGTCCCGCATGTCCCAAAAGGCATTTGTGCATCTTTTCCCCGCTTCGCCGAATCGGCCGAGCCGCGTGTTTCGCGCATTCGCGTCTCACATGTCCCAAATGAACCAAGTGCCATTCGTGCTTATTTTTCCCGCTCTACCTGAATATCATGCTTATTCAAATTGGTAGGTATGTATTAAATGCGCATTCATTGTCTTTCTCTCTCCTAATCGGCTATATAATGAGCGAACCCCCTTTGCATTTTTCACACTGCTTCCATGCTATCCTTTGCTCGAACCCTTGCAATATAATTTCCTGCGCATGTATCCCTTCCCTCTGTAATTCCTACCCGAGTCTATTTTGCATCTCTGTCCTCCGAATTACTATCAATATGAAGATCAAATTTCAGGGACAGGAACAAATCTCGCCACTAGAATCTGCCGTTCACAATATAGGGGACAGTGAAGCTCGTCATCTTGATTTCAGTGATTTTTGGGCAAGGATGGCAGATGCAAACCCTACACCAATGGCGCAGATGATTCACGACAGCGGTTTGGCTTTTGCTGGAGGTTTCCCAATCTCGGTACAGTGTGCTGATACAGTGCTTTCATGCGGAGCTCACTTCGACCCTGATTCGAGTGAATTAACCAATGTACATGGGGAACTTATCGCCAAGCTGGATGCTGCCGCCATTAGCACTGCTCTGAGGATCCCAGAGATGGATAATGCCATAGTTGTTTCCCGGGATCAAGCACAGGCCCTGTTTAATCAAGACAGCGACAAATACAAGGCGCGGGTGGCGAAGTCATGGCTTAAAAACCCTAAGAAGGGAGCGTCTCGTCTATCCAAGACTCTCTTCCGAGCAGATTTCAATGAAGAGTTGTCAGATTTCATAATCCTACTGGCTCGGGTTATGGGCTTACCTTCTACTAACGAGTTCCATTTCTGGATGTGCCCGCTCATCAGCATGGTGTGCGAGGGAACTCAAAATATCAACTGGGCGGAAATCATCAGCATGAATTTGGCGGAGCAGCTGTCCAATGTACAGCAAACGAAGAAGTTCTACATGACTTCGTACCTGATGTATACTCTGGCGGCATCAAGACAATGGTTTGGTTTTTCTTACATTGATGCCCACAAGGATGATCCTGTATATGCCTACTGCCCGCAGTTCACCCTAGAGACCAGCAATCACAATTTCAGAAGGGTAAATGATGCTTTCACCATGTACGTGGTCAGGCTGCTTGAGGGTGACACTGCTAGAAGGTTTTCAGATGAAGCCATGAACCTGATATCGCACTACGGTGCCTATTTTATTCAATTCAGAAAATTCTCTTATATCAGGCTTGCTGGCTATGAGAGCACCCCTCTGAGGCTTCCCATGTTCTGCAGCGATAAGATGGCCTTGATAGAAATTTGCAGGCAATTAGACAAATTGCACAGAACCTGCAGAGACAAGAAGATTTCTGGTTTACATTTTCCCATCTCTTTGGGAAATTACACTTGTAAAACAGCCCTGGACGCACAGAACATAGAAAGAGCCCTGGTTCCTATCACTGTTCATTTCTTCAAGCCAAGAACTTGCTTCGACTTGAAGAAGTTCATTGAGCAGAACATCAAGATAATCTATCATCATAGGGCAGATACAGAAGACTATTGGGCTGACTGTGCAGATGATTTTGAAGCTAGAAGGAGGCACTATGGCAGGTTCTCTCTGCAATTGATCCAAGAACTCGGCTTGTACCAAGTTCCTGAAGGACTCCAGGATGACAATTCTGATCTATACTCATATGAGTATGACAATGTGATTAAGCACACTCCCTTGGAGGACTTGGATTGGAACAGGAAAGAAAAAGATGATCTGGCTGAGATCCTTGCTCCAGTCTTAGTCAGGACTAAGGTCTGGTTTGACAGGAAAGTTCGAGAGCTCAGAAGGCACTCAGGAGAATCCTCTTCCAAGGATGTTTCAACACCAAGGAGGGAAGCATCGACTCCCATATCAGACACACCTGTGCAAACCCCTCCTGCCTCATCAACGCAAGGACCTGCAGCTTCCACTCCTTCTTCATCCACTCAAGTGTACCAGAAGAAACTCAAAGAGGTTAAGAAGGAGCCTGTGGAAAAAGATCCTCAAAGAAAGCAGGTAGAAGTGCCTTTGGGACCAGAGAACATCATTGTTCTCAGTGAAAGTGAAGAGAGTGAAGTGCCAGCCCCTGCAAATGCTCCTGAAGATCCAACAGATAAAGATAAGGAAGTCCAGAGCACTGAACTTCCAAGTGCTATTGATTCTTCTGCAGCAATTGTCTCCAGCGCCCCACTCACATCTCAACTTGAGACCACAGCTGTGCAAACCTTGAGTGTCATGAGCTCTATGTCTCTTGGTCCTCTTGCCCCTCCTGCTGCTTCCTCTTCCTCTTTTGCATGGGTTCAACCTCTTGTTGACAGTAGAAAGAGGAAATCTTCCTCTCGGAGCTCAGGGCCAAATTTTGATGCTGTGGCAGCCTTGTTGGGCACTACTCCTTCTCGTGCCAAGAAAGCCAAAATCACCTCCAGAATAGTGTCTGATGCTCAAGGTCAGCAATTCCTGGAGATTGCTAAGCCTACAGTGGACAAATCAGAGCAGGACTTGCAGGCATCTGACTTAGAACTCTCAAGAATTCCAATGGGAGAGTCTACTCCTGAAGGTGAGATCCACAACCTCCAGGAAACAGTCACAAGAGTCATTGGGAGGGTAGAGAAAGGGCAGCAAACTATTGAACAGTTGGAGGAACAAGCCCAGATTCTCACAGGTTTCATCAAATCTCTTTTGTCTAAGGACAAAGTTTTGGACCCTACCCCATTGACTACTCTTCCACCACCTGTAATTTTGAGCCAAGATGAAGTACAGAGTATCAAAGACATGCACAAGTATTCTGTCTATGGCAGAGCTATGGAGGCCATGGTGGAAGATATGCTTGTTGCAGGATTGAACTTCATCGATGAAGCTTTCAAACTCCATGGAAAGGTGAACAATTTGCAACAGAAGCTCTCCTCCACTATCGGGGTCATAGATAAAGAGCTCAAACTCTGGAGCAGTTGCATAGTAGACCTCCGTCTCATGGGACAGACAGATGAGAACATTTTATTGGCGAATAAGGTTTTTGATGATGCAAAGGATAATCTGTCAAAGTCCTGGGTTTACAGCGTGGAGTGGAAGATCAAAGTCTTGGAGGAGGCTTTGGGAGAGCTGAAGAATAGCTGGCAGAAGGGTGAAGCTTTCAAGACACTGGTTGTATCTGCTTTCAAAGATATACATTGTCATCTTCAGGATGAAACTTCTGGTGTGCCCCTTTCCTTGCAAGAAATCAAAGCTCAATTCAGAGCTTTTGTCAAAGATAATCTATTCAAGGAAAGCTCCATCTCCAAAGAGAAAATGAAGGAGATCTGCTCTCTTCAATCTGCCATTGAAGAAGCAAATAAAGATTATCATACTCATGTCGAGTTTGATAAAGAAATGGAGAAGTGTCTCGGATTTTGGGGTCAGTCTACAGCCAACACGTCAGTCCCTCGTGGCAGAGACATAGCCGAGGCATTGAAGAGATTCAGGCAGCGAATTTTGAAGTCAGTGGGTCCCTCCCAGTCGTAACCACCTGTCTTCTTCTCCTTATTTTCTTCTCTTCTTTTCTAATTCTTTTTCTCGAATTCATTGTAATTAGTTGAGGTATTGCGATTGGCAATCCTTAACTAATCTTTAGTTAAAAGAAGTAGTTACAAAGAGTAACTGATTTGTAAGCTATATAATGGCCTCTCCACGCCATTTTGAAGGGAGGAAGAACTTGGTTTATTTTCTGAAAGTGTAAATAGATCATAAAGAAATCAATACAGAAGGGCTTTCCATTCTTTGTCTATCTGATCTCTGTTATCCCTAAGCTTTCATTTAATTTTTGTGAAGATCATTTGTCTCTAGTTTGTTAGTCTTGCCGATTGCATACTCTCCAACTTTGCAAGCATGGTGATCTTGTATAACCAAGAAGGAACTTTGTGTCCTTGATTAATGAATCTGTGTTATGTTAAGAAACTTTGTGTTCTGGCAGATGTTATTTACAGAACTTTGTGTCTTTAAATTCCATCTTATTTATATGATACAAATGATCTTGTTTCAATTCACTGTAACTTCGCATACATAAAGAATTACTCTGTTATCTATAATTCTGCATGTTGCCTTTCTGCTCATTCTCGTACTCTCATTCCTCAGTCCTTTTGTAATTGATGATCTTTATAGAAAACACTTTCGTAATATCCAAGTTTAACCAGAAAATCATGTTTTGTATATTTGTAAATAGGTTCGTTTCTGAATAAGGGAACCTCTCCCATTAAAGAGGAGGGACTTCTTGTCCCCTGACTGTTGCTCTTCGTAAAGTCCTATTTGACGACCAACAGTTTTTGGCGACTCCGCTGGGGAAAATCATATTCCAGTTCTGTAATTTTTGATCATCCTTTGATCTGGCGACTCCGCGTTTTACTCGAGGGAGAAGGGCCCTTGGTATTGAAGATTCTCAGTTTCAGCTTTTGGAGCAGCAGGGTTTTCCTTTCCCTTCAACAAGAAATAGAAGGACTCGTTCGACAAGCACTCCACCTGTTCAAGATAGAATTCCTACGGGTGGTATTCCTTCAGAGCCAGCTAGTCCTAATCTTCGAGCTTTGATTCTTGCTGGTGTTGCAGTTCCTCTCCAAGCCGTTTTTCCAAGAATGGCGGTACCATTGCCCTGGGGTCATCGTGTCGGGCCCCTTGCTCTTCCTCAGCCTTTGCATGAGTTACCCAGAGGTAACCGGAAGAACTTTCCTAAATTCAAAGGCGATGGCAAAGTGCATCCTGATGAACACATCGCAGCCTTCATAGTTGCATGTGGAGTTCTGGGAGTTGAACACGAAGACGTCTCCGTGAGACTGTTCGTTGAGACTTTACAAGATAATGCTGCTGATTGGTTCTATCACCTTCCGGCTGGTACTATCACTAGCTGGGACACCATGAGAACTAGGTTTGAAAACCGTTTCAAACCAGCAGAAGATGTGCATGCCTTGCTAGCCCAAATCTCTCAGATAAAGAAAGATTCACCAGAGCCCATGAGAGAATTTGTGGCCCGATTCAACAGATTGATCAATAAAATTCCGGTAAATACTCGACCTGTTGATCAAATCCAAAAATGTTTCTTCCTAAATGCCCAATCGCCTGAAGTTAGTTATGCGCTGAGAAGGGCTAATCTCGCAACATTGGTTGAGGATCAAACTCTTGCTGTTAGTGTCGAGGATGATTTGATCATGTCAGGGAAGTTGAGGAGAGACCCTTCCAAATCTAAGTCTGCTGCTTCCTCCTCTTCCACCCCTGGACCTAATACTGATCCATTAGTTCAAAAACTTGCGAATGATCTCATTGCTATAAAGAAACAATTGGCTCAGCATGCTCCTTATGCAGATGTTCCAAGGAGAAATTTTCAGCCCAGAAATCATTTGCCTGCTTCTCAAACAAGATTAGCACTTGAAGGACCTCCTGTTAAAGTTCCTGTCAATGCAACCTGTGAAGTTGAGGAACCAGATGATGATGAGGATAATGAAGCTTGCGAGGAATTTGTGGAAGAAGTTGATGATGAAGCAGATGAACTTGAGGGATCTCGAGTTAATTTCTTCACCACTGAGGGCATTGATGATGGAGATGATTATGATGAAGTGGTAGCAGACATGAATAGCGAATCATTTGCTGTCATGACTCGAGAGCAGACAAATCAGAGGGAGAAAGTGACGCAGCCCCCCAAGAAATCTAAGGAGCAGCCGGCAACTATCCCTGTAATTGCAAAAAGAGGATCTCCTATCCCCACTTCATCTACACCAAAGGTGAGTCCTGTCAATCCTGCTATTAAAGTTACTTCTTTTTCCCCTAAAGTTGATAAACCTAGGATCTCAAATGATGATGGCCCGTCCACTTCTGGGTCTTTTGATATTATTGATCATCTGAAAAAGACTAAGGTTCAAATCTCAGAGGCTGAGTATTATCAAACCCATCCCAAAGCTTTTGCCAAAATGATTCAATTTGTTAATTCCCATTCTAAAACCACCTCTAAAGGCCTTTTACCTACTCCTTCTTCTGCACCACAGCCTAGTCTGGTAGCTGCTGTCACCTCACCTAATGACAAAATTAAACCATTTTATGTAACACTTCTTATAGCTGGTCATAGGCTCAGTAATTGTGTCATTGACTCAGGAGCCTCAGATAATGTGATGCCTGCTAAAGTAGCTCATGCTTTAGGCTTGACCCTCACACGCACTTATGGATCTTGTTACTCCATGGAGAGTAAGGAAGTGCCCCTGGTCGGAAGAATTAAAGATGCACAAGTGGCTTTTGCTGCTTTGCCTGAAAAGAGAGTTTTGGCTACCATCTTAGTAGCAGATATTCCTCCTTCATACGGGATGTTGCTAAGTAGGAACTTCTGTAAGGATGTGGGTGGAGAAATTCAAATGGATTGGTCACATGCACTCGTACCTGTTAATGGACAAATGAAGAAGTTGATGCCTGAGAAGCAATCTGAGTATATTGTACAAAAAACGGATGATCCTAAAGCACAAATACTCTATGAGGATATGGGTCATGGTAACTACATGATTATGTCCCCTGATGAAATCCAACTCCCCAAAGTGTCACCTAAAGATCCTAATGGTGTTTGGATTTTAGAGTTTGATGGAAGTTGTTCCTCAGCTGGTTCTGGAGCTGGTGTCCTACTGGTGTCACCTGAAGGAAGCCTACATCCTTTTTCATTTAAGTTGCAGTTCGAAAATACTAATAATACAGCAGAGTATGAGGCTCTCATTCTTGGACTGCAAGTGGCCAAAGAACAAGGTGTAAAGAATCTTCTGGCTCGTGGTGATGCAGAATTGATTGTAAAGCAAGTGAGAAGCCTTTTTCAGGTAAAAAATGGAAGGTTGAAACATTACCGGAATCAGGTTTGGGATTCCATTGAATTTCTTGATGCTTTCTCCATTGAAGCAATACCTAGGGAGAAGAACAGCAGGGCTGATTCACTAGCAGTCTCAGGGTCACTACTGATTCCTCATCCTGACTTCTCTCAGGATAAGTTCACCATTGAGATGGTCCATCGGCCTAGTGTACCTGATAATACCAATAACTGGCAAGTTTTCAATGATGATCAACACTTGCTTTCTTTCCTTGAACTCAAGGGTAATTTCGAACAGCTGTATTTTGAAGGAAGTGACAACCTACCTCGTGAAAGTGTGCCCTTTGACAAAGCAGTCACCCAAGGAGAAGAAACGGATCAGGATGGATGCATCAATCTCAAAGGAAACAAGATTCCTAAAGGATTGGTGAGTTTGGAGGAACTATTTGATAAACATGACAGGTATGTGAAGTCTAGAGCTTCCACTGGACCTCAACAATCAGCTGAGTATGACAAGATTGATATTGGGAGTTCTACTGATCCTAAGCTCGTGAACATTGGAAAATGTTGCACAGCAGATGAGAGGAAGAAAGCAATTGATCTTTTAAAGAGGTATAAGGATGTTCTTGCTTACTCTTATGAAGATTTGAAAGCTTTCAAACCAAAAGATATGCAGCATTTTATTCCACTCAAGCCTGGAATTAAGCCTTTTAAGCAGAAACAGAGGCAATACAACCCCAAAATAGCTGACACCATCTTTCAGGAAATTCAGAAGTTGTTGAAGGCTAAAATCATTTTTCCCATTCACCATTCAACATGGATTGCAAATATTGTGCCTGTTAGGAAGAAAAATGGTGAGATCCGCATCTGTGTTGATTTCAGGAACCTAAATCAGGCTTCCTTGAAAGATAATTATCCTTTGCCCATGATGGATCAGGTCTTGCAAGCAGTAACAGGATCTGAAATGTTATCTATGCTTGATGGATTCTCGGGATATAATCAGGTAGAGGTTGATACTGCAGATCAACACAAAACAACTTTCACTACTCCTTGGGGTACCTTTGCTTACAAGAGAATGCCTTTTGGGCTCATTAATGCTGGTGCCACTTTTCAGAGAGCTATGGATCTAGCTTTTGGAAGTTTGAAAGGGAAGTGTATTGTCATATACCTTGACGACCTGACAGTGTTTTCTAAAACAAGGGCGGATCATTTTGATCACCTGGAGACAGTTCTGCTAAGATGCAGAGAGCATGGGATTTCTTTGAATCCTAAAAAATCTGTCTTTTGTGTCACAGAGGGAAAATTATTAGGGCACATTGTTTCCAAAGATGGTATTAAGATTGATCCTGAACGAGTACAAGCTATCCAGCAAATTCCTCTCCCAACCAGCAAAAAGGGCGTGCACTCTTTCTTTGGTAAGATCAATTTTTTAAGAAGGTTCATCCCTGATTTTGCAGAGTTAACTTTGAATATTTCTCAGATGATGAAAGGGAAACAAACGTTTGGTTGGTCTTCTGAAGGAAAGGAATCCTTTGAAGGTATCAAGAGAGCTATCGCTAAAACTCCTGTTTTAGCCTGTCCTGATTTCAGCAAAGATTTTATTATCTATTGCTATGCCACAGATAATACCTTGGCTGCTGTTTTGACTCAAGAAGACTCTAACGAGCATGAACTCCCAATTGCGTTCATGAGCTATATTCTGAAAGATCATGAGTTAAAATACACCATGATGGAGAAACATGCTTTTGCAGTGGTCAAAGCTGTTAAGCAGTTTCGTTTTTACATCCTCAACTCTCATTCCATGGTGTTGGTTCCAGATACAACTGTTAAGTCAATTCTCACACAACAAGAATTTGGATCCAAGAGAGGGAACTGGGTTGCTAAGGTCCAAGAATATGACATTGACATCAAACCGACCAAGCTGGTTCGTGGAAAAGGTCTTTGTGAGCTCATTGCTGAAGGAGCTAAGCATGAATTACTGGAGAACAAAGTTGGCCTTCCTACCGTTCTGTTCCTTAGCTCAGTTGATGAATGGTATGCTGACATCGCCCATTTTCTCACCTATGGGGAATGCCCCTCTCATTTAACTGCCAAAGAAAAGAGGACTGTTAAATTGAGGTCAGTGCAATATGTGTTGTGGGAAAACGCCTTGTTCAAACGTGGGTTAGATGGGAGATTTTTGAAATGTGTGGACAAGGAACAGCAGAGAAAGTTGCTCTCAGCTTTTCATGATCAGGCATGTGGAGGGCACTATTCATCAACGGTCACTGCTCACAAGATTCTTCGTGGAGGATATTACTGGCCTTCCTTGTTCAGAGATGCATCCAAGTGGGTTGATAAATGTGAGGCTTGTCAGACCTTCGTGGGAAGACCCAAATTGGCCTCTTTGCCTCTTAAGCCAGTTGTAATTGAAGAACCTTTTCAACAGTGGGGTTTGGACTTCATTGGAACACTTAATCCTGCTTCTAGTGCTGGTCATACTCATGTACTAACTGCCACGGACTATTTCACCAAATGGGTGGAAGCTATTCCAGTTAAGAGTACTACTTCTGAAGTGGTGTGCAGCTTCATCAAAGAGAACATCTTGGTAAGGTATGGTGTACCTAACAAGATTGTAACAGATAATGCTTCGAATTTCTCTTCAACTGAGATAACAGATTTTTGCTATGGGTATGGCATTTCTTTGGCTCACTCCTCAGATTACTATCCTCAGGGAAATGGGCAAGCAGAATCCACTAATAAAAATTTGGTGACTATTATAAGGAAATTAGTCAATGAGTCTCAACGAAACTGGCACAAGAAGCTCTATGATGCTCTTTGGGCAGACAGGATTACACCAAAGAGAGCTATTGGAATGTCTCCTTTTCAAGTGGTATATGGAGTAGAAGCTCAACTGCCAGTAACAGTGGAACTGCCAGCCTTGCATCTAATGAAGGCCATTGAAGATACTAGTTTCAGTGATGCTTTGGATAAGAGAATTATGTACCTTCACAAACTGAATGAGGACAGATTGGAGGTTGCTGATAGGATATCTGTTCACCAGCAGAAGGTAAAGGTCCTGTTTGACAAGAAAGCCAGGTTCAGAGATTTCCAAGTTGGAGACACTGTGTTGTTATGGGATAAAAGGCATGAACCTCGTGGCAGCCATGGCAAGTTTGATTCCCTTTGGCTCGGACCTTTCAAGATCAGACACTTTGCTGGTAAGAATTCCTTTTATCTTGATTACATGGATGGTTCTCCTCTCCCACTTCCTTATAGTGGGCAGTACCTTAAGTTGTTCAAGTCATAGGTGATTAAGGAGTCCTTTGTATATTCTATATAGCGTTTTTGTTTTTCTTTCCTTTTTGTTTTGGTGTGTTGTCCTCTGTATTGGTCTGCTTTTTGACTCCGTGGCCCAATGGATAAGGTACTGGTCTGCTTCCCCGAGTTTGTCTAAGTTCTTACCTTGTCTCATTCCTTGAATTTATGCCAAGTCATCCCCAGAAGGAGCCAGCTGTTGTCCACTCAAAATTCCCTGCTCTTAAGAAAGTGAATTTTCAAAATTTTGAGTTTAAGTGTCTTCTCTGTTGTACTGAAAATGTTAAAAGTCGTGAAATTGAGAAAATCTACGTTTTTGGGTCATTTTGTGTGTTTTTCGGGCCTGTCGGACATTTTTGTCCCGCGTGTCCCAAGTTCAAAAGTGCGCTCTGTTCCCCGATCGGCCGATTTCCCCGAAGTTTGTCTTTTTCAGGCCCGTCGAAACTTTTTGTCCCAAATGTCCCAAGTCAAATTGTGTAAGTTGTTCCATTTTCGGCCGAAACACCCGAACCGCATACTTCACACTTTCTTGTCCCAAATGTCCCAAGTTCAATCGGGCAAGTTGTTCCATTTTCGGCCGATTCACCCGAACCGCGTACTTCGCGCTTTGCGTCCCAAATTTCCCAAACTCTTCCAGACCCATTGTCACCTTTTCGCCCGATCCGGCTGAGTCGCGTGTTTCGCGTACTTTTTTGTCCCGCATGTCCCAAAAGGAATTTGTGCATCTTTTCCCCGCTTCGCCCGAATCGGCCGAGCCGCGTGTTTCGCGCATTCGCGTCTCACATGTCCCAAATGAACCAAGTGCCATTCGTGCTTATTTTTCCCGCTCTACCCGAATATCATGCTTATTCAAATTGGTAGGTATGTATTAAATGCGCATTCATTGTCTTTCTCTCTCCTAATTGGCTATATAATGAGCGAACCCCCTATGCATTTTTCACACTGCTTCCATGCTATCCTTTGCTCGAACCCTTGCAATATAATTTCCTGCGCGTGTATCCTTTCCCTCTGTAATTCCTTCCCGAAGTCTAGCTCGCGTCTCTGTCCTCCCAATTACTATCAATATGAAGATCAAATTTCAGGGACAGGAACAAATCTCGCCACTAGAATCTGCCGTTCACAATATAGGGGACAGTGAAGCTCGTCATCTTGATTTCAGCGATTTTTGGGCAAGGATGGCAGATGCAAACCCTACACCAATGGCGCAGATGATTCACGACAGCGGTTTGGCTTTGCTGGAGGTTTCCCAATCTCGGTACAGTGTGCTGATACAGTGCTTTCGTGCGGAGCTCACTTCGACCCTGATTCAAGCAAATTGACCAATGTACACGGGGAACTCATCGCCAAGCTGGATGCTGCCGCCATTAGCACTGCACTGAGGATCCCAGAGATGGATAATGCCATAGTTGTTTCCCGGGATCAAGCACAGGCCCTGTTTAATCAAGACAACGACAAATACAAGGCGCGGGTGGCGAAGTCATGGCTTAAAAACCCTAAGAAGGGAGCGTCTCATCTATCCAAGACTCTCTTCCGAGCAGATTTCAATGAAGAGTTGTCAGATTTCATAATCCTACTGGCTCGGGTTATGGGCTTACCTTCTACTAACGAGTTCCATTTCTGGATGTGCCCGCTCATCAGCATGGTGTGCGAGGGAACTCAAAATATCAACTGGGCAGAAATCATCAGCATGAATTTGGCGGAGCAGCTGTCCAATGTACAGCAAACGAAGAAGTTCTACATGACTTCGTACCTGATGTATACTCTGGCGGCATCAAGACAATGGTTTGGTTTTTCTTACATTGATGCCCACAAGGATGATCCTGTATATGCCTACTGCCCGCAGTTCACCCTAGAGACCAGCAATCGCAATTTCAGAAGAGTAAATGATGCTTTCACCATGTACGTGGTCAGGCTGCTTGAGGGTGACACTGCTAGAAGGTTTTCAGATGAAGCCATGAACCTGATATCGCACTACGGTGCCTATTTTATTCAATTCAGAAAATTCTCTTATATCAGGCTTGCTGGCTATGAGAGCACCCCTCTGAGGCTTCCCATGTTCTGCAATGATAAGATGGCTTTGATAGAAGTATGCAGGTAATTAGACAAATTGCACAGAACCTGCAGAGACAAGAAGATTTCTGGTTTGCACTTTCCCATCTCTTTGGGAAATTACACTTGTAAAACAGCCCTGGACGCACAGAACATAGAAAGAGCCCTGGTTCCTATCACTGTTCATTTCTTCAAGCCAAGAACTTGCTTCGACTTGAAGAAGTTCATTGAGCAGAACATCAAGATAATCTATCATCATAGGGCAGATACAGAAGACTACTGGGCTGACTGTGCAGATGATTTTGAAGCTAGAAGGAGGCACTATGGCAGGTTCTCTCTGCAATTGATCCAAGAACTCGGCTTGTACCAAGTTCCTGAAGGACTCCAGGATGACAATTCTGATCTATACTCATATGAGTATGACAATGTGATTAAGCACACTCCCTTGGAGGACTTGGATTGGAACAGGAAAGAAAAAGATGATCTGGCTGAGATCCTTGCTCCAGTCTTAGTCAGGACTAAGGTCTGGTTTGACAGGAAAGTTCGAGAGCTCAGAAGGCACTCAGGAGAATCCTCTTCCAAGGATGTTTCAACACCAAGGAGGGAAGCATCGACTCCCATATCAGACACACCTGTGCAAACCCCTCCTGCCTCATCAACGCAAGGACCTGCAGCTTCCACTCCTTCTTCATCCACTCAAGTGTACCAGAAGAAACTCAAAGAGGTTAAGAAGGAGCCTGTGGAAAAATATCCTCAAAGTAAACAGGTAGAAGTGCCTTTGGGACCAGAGAACATCATTGTTCTCAGTGAAAGTGAAGAGAGTGAAGTGCCAGCCCCTGCAAATGCTCCTGAAGATCCAACAGATAAAGATAAGGAAGTCCAGAGCACTGAACTTCCAAGTGCTATTGATTCTTCTGCAGCAATTGTCTCCAGCGCCCCACTCACATCTCAACTTGAGACCACAGCTGTGCAAACCTTGAGCGTCATGAGCTCTATGTCTCTTGGTCCTCTTGCCCCTCCTGCTGCTTCCTCTTCCTCTTTTGCATGGGTTCAACCTTTTGTTGACAGTAGAAAGAGGAAATCTTCCTCTCGGAGCTCAGGGCCAAATTTTGATGCTGTGGTAGCCTTCTTGGGCACTACTCCTTCTTTTGCCAAGAAAGCCAAAATCACCTCCAGAATAGTGTCTGATGCTTAAGGTCAGCAATTCCTGGAGATTGCTAAGCCTACAGTGGACAAATCGGAGCAGGAATTGCAGGCATCTGACTTAGAACTCTCAAGAATTCCAATGGGAGAGTCTACTCCTGAAGGTGAGATCCACAACCTCCAGGAAACAGTCACAAGAGTCATTGGGAGGGTAGAGAAAGGGCAGCAAACTATTGAACAGTTGGAGGAACAAGCCCAGATTCTCACAGGTTTCATCAAATCTCTTTTGTCTAAGGACAAAGTTTTGGACCCTACCCCATTGACTACTCTTCCACCACCTGTAATTTTGAGCCAAGATGAAGTACAGAGTATCAAAGACATGCACAAGTATTCTGTCTATGGCAGAGCTATGGAGGCCATGGTGGAAGATATGCTTGTTGCAGGATTGAACTTCATCGATGAAGCTTTCAAACTCCACGGAAAGGTGAACAATTTGCAACAGAAGCTCTCCTCCACTATCGGGGTCATAGATAAAGAGCTCAAACTCTGGAGCAGTTGCATAGTAGACCTCCGTCTCATGGGACAGACAGATGAGAACATTTTATTGGCGAATAAGGTTTTTGATGATGCAAAGGATAATCTGTCAAAGTCCTGGGTTTACAGTGTGGAGTGGAAGATCAAAGTTTTGGAGGAGGCTTTGGGAGAGCTGAAGAATAGCTGGCAGAAGGGTGAAGCTTTCAAGACACTGGTTGTATCAGCTTTCAAAGATATACATTGTCATCTTCAGGATGAAACTTCTGGTGTGCCCTTTCCTTGCAAGAAATCAAAGCTCAATTCAGAGCTTTTGTCAAAGATAATCTATTCAAGGAAAGCTCCATCTCCAAAGAGAAAATGAAGGAGATCTGCTCTCTTCAATCTGCCATTGAAGAAGCAAATAAAGATTATCATACTCATGTCGAGTTTGATAAAGAAATGGAGAAGTGTCTCAGATTTTGGGGTCAGTCTACAGCCAACACGTCAGTCCCTCGTGGCAGAGACATAGCCGAGGCATTGAAGAGATTCAGGCAGCGAATTTTGAAGTCAGTGGGTCCCTCCCAGTCATAACCACCTGTCTTCTTCTCCTTATTCTTCTCTTCTTTTCTAATTCTTTTTCTCGGATTCATTGTAATAAGTTGAGGTATTGCGATTGGCAATCCTTAACTAATCTTTAGTTAAAAGAAGTAGTTACAAAGAGTAACTGATTTGTAAGCTATATAATGGCCTCTCCACGCCATTTTGAAAGAAGGAAGAACTTGGCTTATTTTCCGAAAGTGTAAATAGATCATAAAGAAATCAATACAGAAGGGCTTTCCATTCTTTGTCTATCTGATCTCTGTTATTCCTAAGCTTTCATTTAATTTTTGTGAAGATCATTTGTCTCTAGTTTGTTAGTCTTGCCGATTGCATACTCTCCAACTTTGCAAGCATGGTGATCTTGTATAACCAAGAAGGAACTTTGTGTCCTTGATTAATGAATCTGTGTTATGTTAAGAAACTTTGTGTTCTAGCAGATGTTATTTACAGAACTTTGTGTCTTTAAATTCCATCTTATTTATACGATACAAATGATCTTGTTTCAATTCACTGTAACTTCGCATACATAAAGAATTACTCTGTTATCTATAATTCTGCATGTTGCCTTTCTGCTCATTCCCGTACTCTCATTCCTCAGTCCTTTTGTAATTGATGATCTTTATAGAAAACACTTTCGTAATATCCAAGTTTAACCAGAAAATCATGTTTTGTATATTTGTAAATAGGTTCGTTTCTGAATAAGGGAACCTCTCCCATTAAAGAGGAGGGACTTCTTGTCCCCTGACTGTTGCTCTTCGTAAAGTCCTAAAAAAAAGGATTCCCTCCGGCCCATGCCAAGCAGGAGGTAAAGCTGACCGAGACAAGGTAGGTTGGGGGCATTACATTTATGTAGCTCCCATGATTTTGTGAAGAGTCATTTTTGGACTAGGCCTACGGATTCCTCCATAGCAAAATAATATAAATTTTCCCCAAAAAATTAAGAATAGAAAATTAAATACCTTTTTCCTTTAATTATAATCACCTCTACTAGATACACCAACATCATTATAAAAAATACATTAACCTTTTTCTAGAATAAATTACACACCTACATAATCTGGGGCTACATCAAAGAATGGGTAACAATACCAAAAAAACCATATGTGCTTATAAATATATGATATTTTTTTTACTTGCAAAAATATTTCAAATTTTTTTAATGTGTATGCGTGAAATTTTCTGTTACTATGCAATAATATCTATAAATGGATTGATCAATATTAATTCTTTAGATAAATTATTTTAAAGTTAAGTTCTAAAATGAACTGACAAAAAGAAAAAATTTAGATTCAGGTGCCCCCGAATGGCTGCGCCCTAGGCAACTGCCTAGTTTGCCTAAGGCTTAATCCCCCTCCACGAACAGGAAACTGCGCCATCCTTCGTTAACTGTTGCTGTAATTCTTCTGTGTAAAGCTTGGCTCCAGCATCTTGAATATGTCTTCTTTGTTCTTCCTTTAGCAGATCAGAATTAACGCCCTCTGCATCTTCTTCATGAAAGTCCTCCAAATTTAGAGACTGGTTCTTTTCTACTTCCTCCAGAAGTGAATCCAACAGTGCACAATTTTACTCCTCCAAAATAATTTGGTGGCTCTGTGATTGCGCAACATTGTTCATTAGCGGCTCCCAGAATTCTTCCCTTGCAAACTTGGCCGCAGTGGCTTGAATTTGTGCAGGAGACAGTGAAGAGGCCGACGGAATTTGGGAACAAAGTGGGGAAAATTGAAGTTGGCATTGCATCCTCTGAGACAATAGACTACGCAGTCATAAGCACGAGTGGCCTATTGAGGGGAATCATACGACCCCAACCAAATTCTACTGGTGGAATTGGGCATTCTCACTTCTGAAACCCATTTCCCCCCTTTTCTCATTCGCACTCCCTTGAAATGTCGTGTTGTTCTGTGTAATCTATTTTGGGGTGTGGTCTGGAGTTTATGCTTTGACAAGGTTTTTACCATTTTGGGTAGCAGACAATAATCTGGATGAAATGGTGATGTGGGTCATATTTTTATAGATAATCTGAATTGTGGGGACAGCGCGTACAATTTGCGTTAACAAAAACATGTGGCTATCTTGAAGAGAATAAGATTGAGTTTTAAGGACAATCTTATTTTGTCCGGTTGCATTGTGATGAGGGGGGATTAAATTTGATGGCCGTTTAGATGTTTTCTATGATTTTAGCCGTAAAATACTTGCAAATATTTGGAAAAACCGTCACGTGCGACTTGCAAATTTTAAGGGAGGCCGTTATTTTTAATATAGATTTATAGGTAAATTATACAAAAATATATTTGAAATAGTTAAATATATATAAAATAATAGTTTATATATTTTATTAACATAAAAAAATAACACTATTTTGTATTTTTGAAGGGCAAAATTTAAAATTTGCCGTCACCTAAAAATTGTTTGACAGGCATAGGTGGCCATCAAATTTAACCCCTTGACTGACGAGATAAAGTGGGGTACGCGGGAAAGACTCATTTCCAGCTGGCTATGCCGAAAAAGGAGAAGCTCGCATACAGGGGTTAAATTTTACGCCCACCTATGCCTGTCAAACAATTTTCGGGTGACGGTAATTTTTCAAGACCGCCCTTCAAATATAGAAAATAATGTTATTTTTACTAATTATTCTATATTTATTATATTTTTATAATATAAATTTACATATATTTTTATAATATTTATACAAATATATATAAAAAATGACGTTCACTTTTTAAATATACAAGTTGTGTGTGATGGTTAGATCAGAAATTTAAAAGTAATTTACGTCCAAAATCACAAAAAACATCTCTTCTCCACAAGATCAGATTCTCCCATGATTTGTGATGGAGTTGGTTGGCCCTCTTTGTTTGTCATTTTGTTATGTGGTCTGGTTTCTTCCTGTGGATGAAGCTACAAAGGGAAAGCTTCTATGTTCTCTTATTTTTCCCTTAGTTGGGTTTTCTCTTGAAGGATGATGCGTTGTGTTTGGAGGACTGTGTTGAGGTTAGTATCCTTTCATTTGGAGGGTTTCTTCAAGAATTTGGTTCTCTGTTATCCCTTGTTTTCTACACCCTCTTTTCCCTTTGCAAAGGAAAGACTTCTCTTTCTTCCTCTTTTCCCTTTGTTAGGATTCGACATTTCTTGAACCCTTAGTCTTAATAGAACCTTTCATGTTGGATAAATTGATAGCCATTATCCTGCCAGGGAATAGCCTTTCACAAATGTTATATTGGATTGATTGTCAGAGCCATTGCATATCTATGCTCTTACATGGTATTTATGCATGAAGATTACCCTTGATTCAACAAGGTAACACTAGTCATATGAAGTTGAACCCCTTACTATCAAGAACATTTGACACTATTTCCTTGAGAAGCTCAACCACATGAATGTGTTTTCTTTTCCTTAAAGAACTTTAAACTTTTGTAGAGATCTAGGACATTTGCACGAGCATTGTCATCCTTCAAAAATTAATCGAAAAGAAACCTTGATGAATAATTCTTCACACATTCATAAACCCCTAACTGGCAATGGACAAGAAAAGGTTGAAACAAAATGTGCACCTTCATGAACCACCATTTGCGCCCATAAATGCATTTTCCTCCAACCCACCCAAATAAAACTCCAATTAAAAATTACTTGCAGACAAAAACCATGATGACAAACTCCCACCACAACAAAACAAGCACAACCTCTTGCATACATAGACATGGTTTAAGATAAAATCAATGAAAATGTTTAAATAAATCAGGCAACTCACCACTACGTATATTTTTGTTAATAACCTGCCAAAACACAAAGCCATTTAAAAGATATGACTAGATAATATGAATTTTATGTAATGGGTATGCGTTCAAATGTTTGTAATGATGTGCTCTGTTCATATTGTCAAAACATTGTGCATGAATTAACTTGAAATGTAGAGTTTTGCGTAAACATTTTTTCTTTGTGACCTTTAAATCTCCTGCCATGGGTATGACAGTATCAGATATGGGTATGGTAACCAACATAATATGCCTTAACCTATTTTTTCAGTTTCCTCCTCTATTTATTTTAAAACTTTCCTCTTCTATTTTTAATCTCCTACCATGGGTATGACAATATCAGATATGGTTATACCAACCAACATAGTAATCCTCTACATCTTTTCAGTTTCCTCTTCTATTTTTTAAAATAGTTGAAATTAGTCATCATTTCTTATTACATTGAAAAGCTTTCAAATGCTTCATTTTTTGTTTGTCTATATTTTGCTTAAGTTATACTAGACTATTTCTAGATTAGAGATTCTTTAGGCACAATCTATTATGAACTATTTCTATGCAGGTATTCCTTTTTGCATATTAATCTTCCTTTCTTTGATTTGCTCTTCTATGTGCCTTACAAGTTATTTCATCTGCAGGTAAAGTAACAGAGAAAAGTGACTTTTACGCATTTGGCATTGTTTTGTTGGAGCTATTGTTTATTAGAAATCCAATGGATAAATCTATGCCAACAGAAATTTCAATCTCTTGTGTCTTGGGTATGTGCCATCTCCTTTCAGTGTGTTGTCTTGTTAAAAATGTTGATGATTAGATGACTAAACATTTGCACCCGTAGACCCTTTAGTTTCGTGAGCATTCAATGTCCATTACATTGATGATTACTGGTAGCTTCAATCATCTTTATTTTCTTCTGCATGTTTATTGAAGAATTGCCAATAATAAATGTTCAAGAATAAAATACCATATTCAATCAATCAATAATTTACAAAAAAAAAAATGTTGAATATAGAAGTATGTTTAGAATATTTCAACTTTAATATTGCAAAAAGTCTCATCCCTTTGTATACAACTATTAGAAATCATAGGCAAATATAAACTAGCCATGCATAAAGTCCATTGTATTGTCAATGCCCATGTTGGTGATGTTCATATGCTACCTTCTCTTACAATTCCAACCCAACTCAATATATACACTAAAATGGAGTTTCCAACTATAAAACCTCTATAATTTGGCCATTAAAAATGGAGTTTCCAACTATAAAACCTCTATAATTGAAGTAACATAATAATAATTTATACATTTCTTTTCTTGTTGAGAGGAATCAGAAAGACAATACAGAAATAGAAAACACATACATGGTTGATACTGACTGCAATGAAAACTTCCATCTCTTTACATTTGTATTGAGCTGAATATAGGGAATCCATTATAGCAGAAAATATAAGACATTGCAACATATTTTGTCATTGGTGGATGAAGATTGCTTGAAGAATTCTATACAGTTAGAAATGGCTTCATTGTGATTATTTAATGCCATAGATGTTGGAATATGTGGGTGTATACTTTCCCTTCCCCAGAATATTGAATTATTTTTATCTTCCTTACATATACACACATATGGGCGCACAGCTGAAATTGGTTTGGTATTGCTCATTCATTCAAACTGAATTCATGCTAGGTCACTCTTTCAATGAGCAGACATTCAAGTTCATGAAAAATGGTAGGCAATTCAACATAAAAGTGCTCTAAAGAGCTCATTTTTCAAAGCAGTTTATTTCGAGGCTTCAAGATTCCATAATGGTCCATAATAATTATTAAAGACAAGAAAATATCTGGATAAGAATGGTTTAAAGAGGTACATAATTTTAATTCAGAATTTTTCTTGTCGTCAATAAAGCAAATTTTCCTTGTGTTTAGTCATTTATCTTGATTTTGAGGATGCTCAATTCCGTGTGAAAATGGTGAGGGCAAGGGTTTCACAGCCATTCCCTGCATGCAAGATGAGGGAAGAGGTGGTATTCCAATGCTTTTGGTTTTTGGGTTGCTGATGCAACTTCTTTTCCTTTGAATGGCGTTTTATCTTCCTCCATGCACCATGATGAGACCCTCCATACATGGACACATATCCAAAATACTAAGCCAGGGTCTTTGGCAAGGTACCCCACTTTTTTCTCTCTCTCTGAGTAGTTGCATCCTATCATTAGATTTTATTCCAATGTGGTATTTGCTTTTATTGGTTTTTCTTACCTCCCTTGGGCGGGGGCTTTTTTCCTGACAATTTGCTAACTTTTTGCTCATAAATTTTTCAAACTATATTGTTGTTTCCATAGTTTGAATCTGTAAATGATGTTTAGAAAATCCATTTGCATAGTTTGGAGTGGCTACTCATCACCATTTCACTGGATCAAATTCTCTTTAATGTGCAGAATTTAGTAGCGAATTATGTGCATAATTTAGTAGTGGATTATACATTTATAATATTTAACAGAATTTAGCTTTGGTTTTAACTAATAGCCAACTGCAGTTAGCATCTCGCATTGTGCATTGATATGAAATTCTTCTTCATCTACCTTGGTTTCCTTGAAAAAATTATCAATCATATGAACAAGGGATAGTTCAATATTACTAGAATTTTGTTTTATCTCTTTGAAACTTCACGATCATTCCTTAGCTACTGTTTGATTTGCATCTTTCGATTGAGACAAAGCAACCAATTTCTCTAACAATAGCTACAGTAACTGTAGCTCTGCTGCAAAATTACAAGTTACCTTTTACTCAAGTTCCAAGAAATTTCTTTCCTTTGGCTTTAGATTGTAGCTATATTTTGAGTTCTTCCAGACATAGTACATTTCCAGAGTTATGAAACAAGCAGAATATGTCAAACATTTACCAAACTCCAAACTACTAATGGAGCTAATTGTAGTAAAGAAAAAAGTCCTTATATCACTTGAAGAAGGGCATGCAAATAAAAATGTCGGGGAAGCTCCAAATTCTTTGGTTGGGGTTTGACGTGTTTGGCCCGTAGTTCACATACTCGTACTTGGCAAGTGAAAAAAATTTCGACTTGGCAAATACATTGCAATACTTGGAAACTTAAAAGACACTTAAATTTCTTTAAAAAACATAAATTTAATACAAAATACAGTTACAGAATGTATTGAATGAGTATTGGAGAGTGCTCACTACGAATTTTGGTGATTATAGCCGAGTATTCTTGGTAAAATCACCAAAACTTGGGACTGACAGACTCATGACTCCGTGAGTATATGTCAAAAAAACTTGCCCACTTTAAATTTTAATGATTACTTGTAGAATCGATAAATACTTGTCGAGTTTGTAAAGTTGAAAAAATTGAAGGAAGAGGATAGTTTCTACTAGAGAAAAAGGCTATCACCTCTCCTGTTTTTATGTAATCACTCCATTTGACACTGATTAATTTGTGTTGTGTATTATGGAAAACTAGGATATCTGAAAACTTATGGATATCTATGTCTAGAAAATAATATAGATGGCTGAAAAAAAGAGTTTGTTTTTGGGATATGTAAATTACAACAACTATATATCAACCATTTGTGCTCTTCAATTTTTTTTAATGGGTCTCGGTAGGAGGAATATTGATATGTGTATTCCTTTTTCACAGGAGGCAGTATACCGAAGTAATTCATTACAAAAGACATTGTTGACGTGCTTGGATTTGTGGTTTGATATCGCTTGTAAGGTGACTCCCAATGGTTTTATCTTAAAAAACAAATAGTACTGAATATATGCAAATATGTCCAATGGATCCATTTCTCTCTGAAACAACAATTATGTTATCATGTGTGTCTGCAAGAGCAATGTTGATATGTGCATTATTTTTTACATGGGGGCAACATATTTATTTAAAACAATAGTTTAGAAAACATCGGTGTGCGAAACCCCTCCTCTGTTGTCACAATCTAGGATTTCAAATTTAGACCCAATAGACATACTTTTCAGGTATCGAATGTTGGATTTTATTTTCATGAGAACGTGTTATGTTATAGTGCTTTCTATGCTACCAACATTACAGATTTCCCTCTTGCGTGAAGGTTGTGGACCTATGACATGGGATGTTAGAATGCCATTGTTTAGAATTCTCCTTGATGTTATTGAAGTTTTTCTTTGATTTTTTTTGTTTTCTACGTAACTAGACTGAAAAAAATGATTGACAAAAGAAAAAATATGGCTACCAGTTAGATTTCTATTGAGAACTATGTCCCCACGAAAAAGAAATCTGTTCACATTGACAATATGTTGACAAAACATAACCTGTTTAGAGACACTGCATTCAAGTATAACTTAGGTCATTGCCTATTCGATACATTTGAGCCTGGGTAATTGCACCAAGTTAGGGGGCTAAAAGGTGGTCTTAAGTGGACGCATTTTTTCTAAAAAATAAAAAACTTCAACTTGTACAAGTTTTTTGAAATAGTTACACTCAAAATTGGAAGATGTTGTAGAAATAATAATCGTAGAATTTTGAGTCTAGTTTTTGAGATACTAAATTTTATTGAAAGCAAATAAGTTTAAGTGGGTAAAATAACTAAAATACCAACAGGTGATCATGTTTTTGTTAAAAAAACATAATAGAGTGACTTTCGTGCCCCCCACCATTTTTTGAGCACCATTTAGTATGTAATGCCTGACAAAAAGATATGATTTAAAATAAAATATGGGGGGGGGGAATTAATAGAGCTGACATGAGTGGATGGGAGGTGGTGTGAAGGCATGGGAAAAACTGGCAAGGCACGTGGGAAAGTGGAGGGTGATGGAGTGTGGAAGGAGGTCTAGTAGGGTAAGACCACTGAGGGACATTTCAAAACTGTCATTTTCCTTACAAAATAATACATGATCCTTTTTTTAAGATCATGAGATATGAACCCCTTTAAAACCGTGTTAGCATTGCAGAATTAGCAATAATTAGATAGTTACAGCGAGGGATGGGGAACATCTTTTGGTCAAATTGACAGGGTATGGGCACTTACTCATATTCATCTATTTTTTTGAGAAATTCCCAAAACCAGTAACCTCTTGCACCAGCATCCTCCTATCCTATTTCACACCAAATGAGAGCTGTGGAAAAGGTCTTGACGTCCACCAAAGAAGGGATGAGTTATTTTTAGGATTCTGGCACATCTACACATGCTTGGGCTTGTTAAATACGCCTTGGCATGTGTAAAGTTGAATCCACTTCCTTAACCAGTCACCCTTGCCAGTATAATCCAACACGTTCTAAAATAGGTTCATAGTTCAGGGCATAAATATCCATTGCAACAAATGGAGAATGGATGTAACTTTTGTTAAGTGTTTTAGGTTCAAGTGCCCTGACAGCCATGCCTGTATAATGTTGAAGCATGTGTAAGGCACATGAAATATTTAACAAATGCTTGAAGAATCTATGGTGCATGGACATTATTTATTACATTTTATGCATGAATATGATTCTCTAAAAAGGATTTTAAATCTCCTAGAAAATGTATTGGCTAATGTAAATCCAAACATTACAAACCTTCTTATATCCTCTCTATCTCTACACGGAATGGAACTTTAAATAGAGTAAGATATCTACAGAAAAGAAAAAAAAGAAAAAAATTGAAATCCAATTTTTACTTTTGTATTGGGTGTTGTAGTTGTGAATTTCCTAATAAACATGTATGCAAAAAAAGAAAGCATTTGGATGGCTCATGATTGGATTGACATATTACTTAATGCCAATATAGTTTCATGGATCAAGACGACTACTTGAAAAACACAAAATGGTGTTCTAATGAGGCATGGATGCATGGAAAATAGTTTGGGTCTTCACGGGACAATATGACATGATTTCACAACAATGGTGGTCTCGATGGATCGCGAATGTAAACCACCTGGATCCCTCATAGCCGCTTTGGTCATCATTCCCAGGCATGGTTCATCTCTCCTCATCTCTCATAATTTTTGTTCTTTAGTTTTCCTTTTTGCAATGAAATGAAGTTTTGAAATTGAAGGATTTTCGTATATTATACTGTATAAAATAAACTTGTTTTAAAATAGTAAAACCATGTATCATAACTTACAGGATCCAATATTGCTTGGTAGATAATAAACTTGAACCCTCACTTCATGATGATCTAGAAAATGTCGTAACCAAAATAGATTACTACAGTACCCTTTCCTATTAATAGGTTGAAGTTGAGTTCCCTAAAAATGATTTGATCTCTCCCTTATTTAAATAGATAATTTGTGATTTTCTGAGACTTGCAAAGTAACCTTCGTAACTCCGGAAAGGAGATGTTAAGTTTCCTATGTGTACCTTGTTATGTGAGGTGTCACTTCAATCTTTGGATCAACTCTGATTGAGAATTTTTGACCTTTTTGATGCCCCTATAGGAGCCTCGTTACAGTTTGTTACAACAGTAGGAAGCTGCTAAATCTAAAAAGTTGGATTTCATTTTGAACTGCCATTTGAAACCTGGATAGAGAAATTATTATCCGCCTTTGCAAACCTCTAGTAATTTTACTAGACAATTACTTGAAAACTTTGATTCGAAAAAATCAAATTCCAAGTTAGTTTGGCAAAGGCATTTTACAGGCCTTCGGTCGCAGTTTGACGAGGTCAAACTAGACCAATTATGACTTGTCGCTCTAGAAAACATGTCGTCGTTTGAAAACTGTTTTCTATTTCTCAGTCTCGTCGACTCTGATGAATTATCCTTATATAGGGGAACGTGTAGGAAGTTCCTCTTTGCGCGTTCATCCATCGAATGTCAGTTTTTGACATGGTTTTATGAGCCCTCGAGATCACTTTTGATCATTAACAACTAGCTCATTTATGACCGACGGCCCTGAAAAACTAGACGCTAATTGTAAAGCGTTCACCAGTTGTAAATTATGTCAGTTTCTATGAACTCTTGGTATATAAGTGGGCACGTAGAAATTTAATCGTGGTGTGTTTTCTCATCGAAAGACAATGTTTGAAAGTGGTTTCTTAGCCTCCGAGCTTGTTTTGAACATTTTTGTAGCTAGCAGGAAAATGTAAAAAGGAAGTTGTAGGACCCCTGTCGGGTTTCCAAACCATCGTGAAAACTTTTGACACATGTAAATAACTGTTTAAAAAATCCATAGTGTAACTTGTCATGTGAAATAGAACTTTTGAAAAAATGGTGTTTCTCTCTCTCCTTTCTCTTTCTCTCTCCTTGGTTATGAAATGAAATGAAATGAATTCATGTTTCTAAACCTTTTCTTTTGAATGTAAAGTAAAATTATTATTATATGTAAATGGGGAACGAAAAAACATTAATTATGTTATATTAGGGTGGATTCCATGCCAGCAATTTATCGCTGATTTCATGCTCACATGGTTTTGCAGGATGCAAGAAAGATGGCAAAAGGCGATGTGTGATTCATTATTCCTTATTGTAATTTATATATGTCATTGTAAAATGAATATATGTATAATGTTGTCTTTTGTTACATAAAATTTATATTTGAAGTTTACTAATATGTATGAGATGCTATTTTTAGGGATATCTTAGGAAATGTGCATTAATCACAAGTTTAATTTGATTTATAGTTGTGTATGGTAAAAGGGTTTGATATATATATAGTAAATTAATTTTAAGTTAATATACTGTAATGAATTTTCAATGTTTAATAAATGATTAATTAATTACTAGGTTGTATTCTTACCTCGTAAATGTAATAAAGAGTTTCAATCGAAACACTCAACCCTAATATAAGATCTGTGCATAACATGTCTTCATGTGTGGTCCTTCTGACCATAGAAGAAATTGAAACTGTAGATTGAACTTAAAATTTACACTTGATTGAACCTCCTAGTTTAGATAAATAAGACCCATAGTTCGAGTTTAGCTTCATAGTCGGTATGTTTAGCGACATTGTCATGAACATATCTTTTAGGAATGACATGGTCTAATTTTATCTAGTGTATGTGGTTCCCTTCTATGTTTGGTAACCTTGCGTGGGGTAAGGAGAATGTCTTCTCTTCAGATTTGACACCACATGTTGA
>JAHRHJ020000854.1:0-117500 GCA_019776745.2 Taxus chinensis
ATTCATCATATCACAAGGTCATTCACTTGTATGCAATATTCAAACCAATCAGATCTATAGGGATTATCTGGATAACTTATGGAAATGTTTTGAGAGGTAGAGCATGTTTTATTTAAGAATATGGGAGTATACTCTTAAATTGGTATTATGCTCCAAGAATTTGTTCTTGTGGGATTATAAGAATAAGCTAAGTGAGGCAGGTAGCTAGTTTGGTCTATGCTTGAGGTTTCTTGAATCATATATACAAACTAATAATTTGCTTATACGTCCCATGTAAAGAAATTTCATAGGTGAAATGTGTACATTTCAAGCCCAACATGGCATGTTTGAATGCATTCAAGAGTCAATCAACTGTCAGGGTCTAAAGTTTGGTTCATTCCAAATACACTACTGTCAGTGTCCATTGTCTACATGACTTGAATTTTTCAAATTTTTCTCTAATTTTGTAACCTACAGGCCTGTGGTGTGTACTACAGTGCTTAAAAAAACTCTCATGCCTAATCTGATTGGAGTAATATATGATAGTATTCTTGAGGTACTCTATGTGATTTCGTGTGCTAGAAAGGCATTTTTTCGACAAGTGAATCTAGATTTTGGAGGGAAGGTTGATGATTTGATGATAATCATTTTTACAATGATATGGAAACGGACATTCTATAGAGCTATAGATGATGTGTGAGATACACCAACACTCAAGGGGGACTTGTTTATTTAACGGATTTGAGGTCCTGTTGAGAGTGTATTCTCCAAGAACAAGTAAGGTATGAGTCCTGAATGCAATTATTTCTTCCCTATACATGAAGGCTACAAACATTTGACTAAATCAGTTTTCGTGCCTAACAAGTAGAGTTGGCCCAAAGTGAAGGTAATAACGATCATTTTTCTATAGAGATGACTGTTTTCGGTATTTAGGGTCTGGTTACGTGGATTCTTGAAGGTTTAAAAAAAGCTTTTTGTGAGGATGAATTTTTTGAATACCTACAAGGTGAATGTGGTGCTCTTCCTCAAAGAAATTTATGATGATGATAATATCATAATTTTCAACATTTCATATCATGCATAGTTTTCCCTAGGGTAGCTTAGTGTCTTATGCTTGAAAAGGAGGCTAAAATAAATATAAAGTTTTTGAGTGAAATTTCATATTTTGGAGCTTATTTAATACATTGGTTGATGTTTCTATGAAGAGGTGATCCTATCATGAGGAGAAAGATAAATACCATGCTGCTAATGTATTCTTTTGTCGTAATTAAAAACCTGGGGATACGTTACTTCCTTCCGAGCTACTTCGTTCGGGGGGGAATGGAGGGGGAGCGGGGGGTGGGAAAAGGGCAATGAGGGGGGAGGAGCGAGTAGAGGTATTGAAGAGTAGGGAATAGGGGAGGGTTAAATAGGGGGGGTGGCATGAGTAGAGGTGGCGGTTGTGGCAGGGGGAGGTGGGATGGGGGAGGTTGGGAGTTTTGGAGAGGGGGGGTGGAGGAAATGGAGGATTGGGAGGGTGTAGTTTCAGTGCGCAAAAGGGTCGTTGCTTCCGGGCTACTTCGTTCGGGCTTAGTCCCTTAAGAGCCCTGAGACTAAAATTTCGTTCAACTTCGACGGGTGATTACTCGGACTTCATGGCACCTAGAGAGACCTCGTCTGATCCGGCACCTCGGCATACGGACCCTCTACAATAGCCTCTCTCATTTTTTTCCTTCTCATTTCGGTGCTCTCGCTGTCCTAATGTTTGCAAACGCGCGAAATAGTGCAGTTGGAGCCAATGTAAGGTTGTCAAACGCTGTATTTTGCAAACGGTGGGCTGTGGCACCGAACCGCCTGCACCGGCACGTTCGGGTGGCCAAGTGAACGCTAGAGGAGGCGGTGTTTTGGTGCGCGAAAGGGTCGTTGCTTCCGGGCTACTTCGTTCGGGCTTAGTCCCTTAAGAGCCCTGAGACCAAAATATCGTTCAAATTCGATGGGTGACTACTCGGACTCCGTGGCACCTAAGTAGGCCTCGTCTGATCCGAAACCTCGGCATACGGACCCTCTACAATAGCCTCTCTCATTTTTTTCCTTCTCATTTCGGAGCTCTCGCTGTCCTAATGTTTGCAAACGCGCGAAATAGTGCAATTGGAGCCAGTGTAAGGTTGTCAAACGCTGTATTTTGCAAACGGTGGGCCGTGGCACCGAACCGCCTGCGCCGGCACGTCTGAGTGGCCAGGTGAACACTAGAGGAGGCGGTGTTTCGGTGCGCGAAAGGGTCGTTGCTTCCGGGCTACTTCGTTCGGGCTTAGTCCCTTAAGAGCCCTGAGACCAAAATATCGTTCAAATTCGACAGGTGACTACTCGGACTCCGTGGCACCTAGAGAGGCCTCGTCTGATCCGACACCTCAGCATACGAACCCTCTACAATAGCCTCTCTCATTTTTTTCCTTCTCATTTCGGTGCTCTCGCTGTCCTAATGTTTGCAAACGCGCGAAATAGTGCAGTTGGAGCCAGTGTAAGGTTGCCAAACGCTGTATTTTGTAAACGGTGGGCCGTGGCACCAAACCGCCTACGCTGACACGTCCGACGCTGACACGTCCGGGTGGCCAGGTGAACACTAGAGGAGGTGGTGTTTCGGTGCGCGAAAGGGTCGTTGCTTTCGGGCTACTTCGTTCGGGCTTAGTCCCTTAAGAGCCCTGAGACCAAAATATCGTTCAAATTCGACAGGTGACTACTCGGACTCCGTGGCACCTAGAGAGGCCTCGTATGATCCGGAACCTCAGCATACGGACCCTCTACAATAGCCTCTCTCATTTTTTTCCTTCTCATTTCGGTGCTCTCGCTGTCCTAATGTTTGCAAACGCGCGAAATAGTGCAGTTGGAGCCAGTTTAAGGTTGCCAAACGCTGTATTTTGCAAACGGTGGGCCGTGGCACCGAACCGCCTGCGCCGGCACGTCCGGGTGGCCAAGTGAACGCTAGAGGAGGCGGTGTTTCGGTGCGCGAAAGGGTCGTTGCTTCCGGGCTACTTCGTTCGGGCTTAGTCCCTTAAGAGCCCTGAGACCAAAATATCGTTCAAATTCGACGGGTGACTACTCGGACTCCGTGGCACCTAGAGGAGTCGTTTTCAAAATTTACAACTTTTTCAAAATTTAGAACTTTTTCAAAATTTACAACATTTTCAAAATTTACAACTTTTTCAAAATTTGCAACTTTTTCAAAATTTACAACATTTTCAAAATTTACAATATTTTCAAAATTTACAAACTTGACTTTTCAAAATTTACAAATTTTTCAAATAATGTTCAAGCTTCTCTTAGCTTCAAGAATTTAAAATTCTCTACTAACGATACCAACCACGTGAAGGTGGAAGCTTTTCTGGCACCACTAACCTAAACATAAAATTGTTAGTCAAAGAAATTTAAGTTTCAAATCAAAACCATATACTAGATCTATATACATGACACACAAAATACACAAATTTAAAATTAAATATATTCAAACTTAAATCTAGATCTTTAAACTAAAAAAATAATATATATATATATACGCTATATAAATTGAAACTTGAAATTAAATATATACCAGACATGTGAGCATTGTAAATTCATTCCAATGAACCATCAGGATCGGATCTACTCTGAATAGCAGACAAGATTGCTTCATGATCTGACTCTCGAACCTTCCAAAGAATCTTGTTATTAGGTCTTCCTCGATATCTATACAACTGAATATTTGTCGCTAGAACTAAATGTGAATATAAGAGTATTTTCCTGTGTGTCTCAAAGTCTTCAAACACCCAAACAGAGGAGTTTTTTAATGGATACCGTCGAAGCCAAGTTCCAGTAACTACCACTGATCCTGTAGGATACTCAATCTCTTCGCCATCTATAATAGGAGAAGTCAACTTCTTTCTTTCCTCGATGCAACGACATAAGAAATAGTCTGTTCCTTCTTCATTGTCTTCTGTCGCAATTACTGCAAACACATGTCCTACAAAAAAATAACCAAGGTTGAAAAACTCAAATTTAAATTACATATTAAAATTTCAATGGACATAACTCAATACAAAAATTAAATAAATAACTGGATAAATACCTTGCGCACCAAAATCGAAATTTCGTCAAAGTCCTTGGATGTTGTAACTTCATCTGCAGAAACAAGTTGTAATGCTTGTGGAGGTTGATAACTAGGAAGCGGAGTTAGAGGCCTACAAATCCATCCTTCCACCCATTCTTGTGAATCACACTCAGCAGTGACAAATTCGATACAAGATGCACAAAAACATGTCAACTTTCTTGTCCATACGGCCCACGAAGTAGCGTCTGAGCTACAAAATGAGTGCATATCACTGGACCCAGTGAGTGTCATACAATCCTCGTAGTTAGCAATATGTTTTTCCTCTATCAACCAAAAATATCTCCAAACTGTGGAATTTTCTTGAGAACCTCGGGTCATGTTGTCAGTACACCATTCCACTATGCTCTTTGCATCTTTTAATTTAGCACCATCTTTGTACTTCAACTCTTCTCTTGCAAGAGCTCTTTTCACACATGCCCCTACACCGTCATGCTCTCCTTTTCCATGTCCAGCCTCAGTGAAACTCTAAATATGTTGCACACCCATCTTGACATGCATTCTGCTCATCCAATAAAACATTCGTGCATTCTTAAACTGAGACGTGCAATTATCTGACCATATATAATGTTGTTTGAAGTGGATGTCCCTATCAGACAAGTTTCCATAAAATAACTGGAAACACCCTTGCACAAATTCAGTAGAATGAGTACTCTCCGTTTTATAACATCTCTTGTATTAGGTGAAACTCTAGTGTTATCATGCCAAAATTTAATAACAACTTCTCTTATAGCATCAGAATTATTTTTGTCCTTACGCGGTGCTCTAGCAGAAAATGCCCAAAAATCGACATTATTGAGTGACTGAAGGATATTACGTCTTTCAATTGCTTTCATTAGAGTTTTTCGATTAACTTGCAACATTCGACTTGTTTGCATAATCAAACATTGTTTTTTTATTGATTCACTTACAACACTAGTAGCAAGTACACGACGCACAATATTACTATCCCTAGTGCGTTTCTTGACACCAACAGTGTGATATGCATCATGAAGGTTTTTAACAATTGTAGAGGTTTGACCACGTATGTTAGATGTTGTCAATCCTAAGGTGTTTAATGTAGGTCTCATTTTAATCAATTTCATCAAACTAACCAACAACTGACATCTTTGGGAATCATTTAAAATTTCAAAATGATTATCCCAAATTTCACTAGCTTTTCTTCTGATTTGTCGTTCAGAAAGTTTGTCAGACATTGGTTTCAAAATGTTTTCATCAATTTCAATCAAAAAATTAGGTTTCTTATGTAAAATTCTAGGAGGTGTTTTTTTCAAATTTTGTTTGTCTACAGTTTCAACATGAATTTCCTTATTCACATTTTCATTGTCTCCTTCAATTTCAACATTTGCTACATCATGAGTATTTAATTCTTCTTCAACATTGACAGTAAAAACTTCTTCATCACGAGTATTCAATTCAACTTCAACATTGACAGTAGAAACATTACCTAGTTCTTCATTGCTTACAATAGTTGAGATTGAAGATGAACCTCTTCTAGATTCACGAAGTTTCCGCATTCGCTCAGCATTTTCAATTTTGTTGGCCTCTAATTCGTCTGGTGTTTTTTTACTTAATGACTTCCTTTTTTGACTTTGTTTTTTGTCTCCCATGATGTTTTGCTTTCGGTGATTAAAAAACGTGCCTGGAAAAAGACAGAATTTCACAGTAATTCGTACGGTAAGGTCAGACAGTAAAAATCACATGGTAATTCAGACGTTGGGATGTGTGTAAATATGTTTTATAAAGCGCGAGCGCGCTTTATAAACCGCGAGCGCACTTTATAAACCGCGTTCACGGTATTTTTACAAAAAACCGCGATCGCGGAGCTATTTGCCGAACCTTAGCCTCGGAAAATCTTTGTTTTTCCCCAACCAAAGCTATGGAAGGTCATTATGAAGTGCAAAAGATCAAAAAACCTCAAATCTGCTCTTCCAAAGACTTGAACCATGCTAAAAAACTGAAAACATTTCACAAAAATGGTGCCATCACGTAGGTTAGACTCTTAGCTTTGTAAAAATATTGTTTTTAAAGTGAATAGAATAAGATAAATATCATTTTATAATTTATTACTAACAATAGGTCCTTAAGACATTTTTTCCCGTGAATGTTCATGTCTACGTTTAAGACTGTAACTTTTGTTTCGCTTATAAAAATATGATAAAAATTATACCATCCCAAGCGTGGACAAATTCTATGCACCTTAAAAAAATAAAAATTGATTTCGATATTTTTTGATATAGTTATGGCGGGCAAACGGAAAGCGCTCCATTTTCTAAATATTTTCAGACCACTTTCACGGAAAAAATCATAAAAAAATAAATATTGCTAAAAAAAATACAAAATAAAATCCATCCCAAGATAGACAACTACATCTAACTTTTCACCAAAGGAAGAAAAAAATAACAAGATTTGGTCATCCAAAATGCGGGCAAACGGACTACAATCTTATAAGTTTTTTCGAAAAAAAAAGTAAGTCATATAATTTTAAGTGTTTAATATAGCTAAACTTGTCCGTTTTTTACAAAAATTAGTATTTTAGAAACTACATTCCGAATGCTACGATTCATATTTATATAAATTTTTCTAATTTAGAGTGCATGTATAGCTAATAATCCCTACAAGTTGAGATTTCACTGTTTTTTGCAATATGACGTCCACGGATGACCCTATATTTGTCCATCAACTTCCTGCACTTACCCGGGTAACTAGCGAATCCATAACTAAATATGATCTTGAGATAGGGAATCATGCATTCATTTATCTAGCGTTTTAATTAATTAAAGTTACAAGACCAACAATGCATCTCTTACATAATAAGTTACCATGGATGTAAAATTTGTATATGAGTAAATGTAAGAATGCTAAGTGGTCAAAGATACGGAAAAATCGTAGGGAAGATCCTAAAATATTAGTCATGCGTTATTAAAGTAAATATAAGGTCCCTCTTAATGTTCTTCATCACAAAGGAAACTGGAATGGGCTAAGTTACAATATTATGCTAAATGTTTGATATCAATCTAAATCCTTTTCAATTGAATATGAGCAAAGAATGGTTGTGAAATGTATTTAACATCAAAAATAAAAGGGGTAACTTATAAGATAATAGCTTTATCTCTATAAAATGGAAACCAAAATGGGAGTAGTGATTGGGTCAATCCTTAATTTTGTTATGAGAGGTAAATTTGGAAAGTAATATAAACAAGGAATATAATGAAATAAAGTATTCCTAAGAATCAAATTTATTTGGGGATTATAATTTAAGTAAAGGTTTATTAATGCATTTAGGAAATCGAGGTAAAATGAAGAATTCGTGTCCCCAGTTCTCCAAAAGAAGGTATTTTAATGCCTAAACTAATATCTGATCAATAGTGAACTAAAGTCACTTTTTATTTTCATTAAACTCATCTTTAAGAATCAAGTGCATGATGTCTTGAAATTAATAAGTTTTGAAAGGGAGTTCAAAGAAGTACAAGAAAGGGAAATAAGGAATAGAATATGGGCCTGTAGAGGTGGTGTCACTAATGACTAAGTTGGATAAAACATGAAGTGTATCTATAGGAACCTAAGTGCCTAGTATGAACTAGAGCCAACCTATTATCTACTCTCAAATGTAGGTGCTGCAATAATAGGCTGATATTGAGTGTTGTTGTGGGATCATATTAGTAGTTTTGTCAAAATGAACTTATTGTACTTATGGGATAAAAATGGAAGCATTATAATAAATATTTTGATCTGCATTATTGCAAAGGATGAGAACAAATATTTAAAGGAAAACCATGGTGTGGAAATGTACTTAGATCTCTTTGGTAATCAAGTAAGAAGGTAAATAGATGAAATGATCCATTAGGCATATTAAGGGATGTGAACATGCGAGATGCTAAAATATTTACATTTCAGCATAACGAATGTACCTATCTCGTAATGCACTTAGTTGGCCTTTGGCATCTATCTCGAAATGAACTCTTGCAAGATGATTCTAATTTGTAAATAAGTAAATGTAAACTAAAAGATCTAGACAATTGTGAAAGGGATAGTTGTGAGGTGGTCGGAAAAATTAAAACTCATATGACTAGTGTGTTATCTTGAGTTTAGCTGTAACCTTCACGATGAGTAACTTTGTCTAAAGTAATGCATTGATGGTTTTGCATTGTCTGATCACCTGTCCTTAAACCAAAATTTTCGGTCACCAAATCATGGAATGTTAAACACTGAACATGAGGTAGATAATGGTCGGATACCAGATGATGAAGTTAGAAAACTAGCTTCTGGATAGACCTAAGGACATTCACATGGTTCCCATAACATGTAAAGGGTTGGGTCATAATGCCAGTAAGCATTGTCATTCGATGTAGTGACGAAGGGAGATCGTGGAGATCTGGATGCACCCTTCTCACCCGCACATGGCTTACATGGAAGTTGTCGGATAGATCAAATGAACAAATATGTTTTAATGGATATGATTAATAAAATATGTTTGACTGCAACGGTGCATATTGTTTTATGTTTTTTAAAAAAATCCTCGTTTTCCAGCTCTTGTATTTATGAGTGTTACATAGTTGGAGCCAAAATGCTCATAGCTTCAAATTAGAGGTTTTTCCCTCCAAGTCAAAAATTCAAAATCTATAAGTATGTAAAAAGTGATAAATATGGTGTCTAAGGTGTTTTGAAGGCTTTCTAAGGCAGAGGTAGGAAGATGTATTGAATTCAGTAAGAAGAGTAGAGGAATATTGTTTTATAAGGTTGTTTTCGATGCTTTTAAGGTCAAACAATGGAGATATGTTTGTGTTATTATCTATCCTAAATGTAACTAGAGGTTAAATAGACAAACCCTACTGAGACATGTCTATAACTATCAGTCAAACATGATCTAGAAGATTAACTAGTGCAAGAACCTTCACTGCTAAGATAGAAACAAATGAATAATTGGGACCATTTGTGTGTCCAAAATTTCAGGTTTAAAAATGATTATAACTATTTTTACAAGCTTATTTCTTTTCTTAGGTTGAAGACAAGGTACAACTAGGGCTTAGGTTTTTAAAACCCAAATAAGGGAATTTAGACCCCAAATTTTCAAGAATCAATAAAGACAAGGTCCTTGAAATGAATATGAAGGAATTTTAAGTTTTCTTTGGTCAAAATAAGAGATATCATTGACAATTAGTATGCACAATTACAATCATAGTTTGAAGACCTAAAGGGAGATTGAGACAGAGGGTTTTGAGGGATGTTTTACAAAGAAACACATATTGAAATCTTGCATAGAGGGAGAAGGCATAAATGGGTATCTAGGAAACCCATCAGTATGGTTTGAAACCCCTAGATTGAAAGGTACCCTAGAAAATTCACAAGACCAAGGCTAGAAGAAAGTTAATAGGCTAAGAATTAGAAAAGGTGATAACAAGAGAAGTTTAAAGGGTTGAACTTTGAAATTTGTCATGCATTACACTAAGCCCAAAGGGTATTTGAGGATGTGTTTTTTTAGTTGTGGATATGATTAGATGTGAATAATCATGTATCTTGCATGGAAATGGCTCTTGAGAGTTAAAACATGGCAGGATTGATTAAAATTGAGAGGATTAATGATTTATTTAATTAACTATCACTTTTGTTGAATGGTTTCATGATAGTGTGAGCATGGTGAAACAATATAAAGAGTTGGAAGGAGAAAATAGAAGCAAAAAAATCCCAAATTTGTGCTTGATTTGGAATTAGGACACTTAAAGCTAGTGAGAGGAATAGAGTGGAAGTTTGAGCAAATGCGGTTTTACAAGAAAATGAGTCATTTTAACAGTTGATTGGGTTTGTGTATAAAATGTGAGAGCAGGATATGGGGGTTGGAAGGGTGATTTTTAGGTTGATTGTGCCAATTTTTCATATTTGAGCCTATAGAGCTTGTTGCAAAGACTTCTAAAAACAAGATACTAATGAGAATGATTGAAATTGGTTGTTATGAGTTGATGAATGCATGAAAATGTGTTGGAGCTTTGCATCACCTCATGATATTTTAGATCCTTCACAAACCTCACGATGACCATTCCCTTGATTATTTGAATTGATAAAAACTTACATATGTGTTTTGATTTATTATATGTTATAAGGAATTGCATGAGTCCATATATTTGAGAAATTATTGCTACCTTTAGGAGTTGTGAGGTTTATAATATATAGTTTTGACACATCTAAAACTCCTACAAATGTCAATATCCAATCAAGAATACCCCAAAACCTAAACAATGACTATATTCTTTCACAAAATAGATATCGATTGTAGAATTTAAACCCTAAAAGCAAGGCTAAATGCTGAAATCTTGAAAAATACCTATATATCAGTCAAATTAGAATATGAAAAACTATCTTCTAAATTGTGACAGATGGAACTATGAGACTAGTTCCATAAGGTGCAGAGTGACCCTAATTTCTTATTTTTTATTAAAATAAATTTAAAGTATAAGAAATAATAAAGTATAAAGATTAAATTTATTTTAGTAAATATATCCCTCCCATAAGCACATACACCACATAACAAACAGGAACATGAGCACGTTATAATCTGCTCACGTTATATTGCGCTCGCATTTTAGGCTTGGTAATTATCAATCCTAGAAATTCATAATGCACTTACAGTTTCCCAAAACACGCTCGTGTTTCACTTCAAATCAAAAATGTGTTTGTTTTTTGGTCCCCCATCTTAGTGCACTTGCCCAAATGTGTAAAAAGAACAAGGAAAACAACTATTATGTGCATATGTGACAGATGAAAAATCTAAAAGGATAGTTAGTATAAATGTTTCCCACAAATTTATCCCAATGCATGAAAAAAAAATGGATGGAAAAGGATTACAAATAAAAAAATTCAGCATTGCACTTAGAACTATCTATGATTGTGGAGACTGTGACATGATCTTATTACTCAATGAATCTAGTTCCATAGAAATCATGCCTCCACTTTGCATAGAATACAAGGTTATTCTCAACATGAAAATCAAGTAGTTGTTAAACATTACTTAACCATATGCAATTGGAGCATTTGGTGCAATTTTGACATCTGTAAAAAAATTGGCCTACAACTCATTCTAGAAATTAAAGACAGCCCAACAAAATACGACACAACAAAGCTTAACTTCTACTTTTCCACAAACTTGACATTCTATATTCTCTTTTCCAAAAAACACCAAACAATTTCTTTTCTCATTACAACTGTAGCTATTTGGAACCTTTGCATCTATATTTGCATAAATAGAACAAAAACTACAAAGACAAAAACATCCTTTCTATTTGTTCAAAAATATTACAAAGCGTACTAAAAATGAAAATTATAAAGCATTCAAGACTACTTAATCAATATTCATCACACCCTCGAAAATGGAAAATACACTAGAAGACTTGAAAGCAACATTGAACACAACTACCAAGGTAGCTTCTCTATCACAATAGTGAGAGTTAGCAGTACGGAATGTGAACAGTTTTGTTTGTTGTTTTTTGCTGGAAAAAAGATCTATATCCAAATCAATAGTATCTTATCATAGTTGCCAATTTTTTAGATCATGTTCTATATGAAGTATATTTACAGATTATTTATATGATATTAAGAATTTACTTAACATGTTACTCAACTTTCATCTTATCTTGTTCATCTTCACTCTTTTAAGAATCCAATTTTTTCTTTCCCAAATACTTGACAAGGCTCGAGAAGAATCAAGAAGCACTAATTTTGATTAACGCACCCAAAACCTTAAGCTGTAATATGACAAACAATGCACAATCTATATTACATTTGCAACGTTGATTTCAATCAAGTAGTATGCCCACAATAGGGAAATCCATTAAGATGCGGCCAAATTGGATTCTCAAACAACAAATGCCCAACCCACTATTTTGGATTCACACGTGCATGTATCTTACAGGTGAAATAAAGGTATGTTTAGATATAGATTAGTTTAAAATTTGGATGCAACAATCAAGGAACTCTACCTTCGTATTGCACTTTTGCATGCTTAGATAGATTTTTCATTTAAACAACACGAGCATGTCTTATGACATTGTATATACATTAACAAGTTGCTTACATTTTCTATCATCAACATATACTCATAACCATTTGAAGTCACTTGTAGCAAAGGTGGCTCATCATCAGAAATATCTCAAGTTGTATAAGGATAGGTCGTTCAATCTTAACATAAATATAAACTAGTGGTTACTCCGAGAGGAGCAAGATTACCCCGTGAATGGGCCATTAGGAGTTAGGAATGTAATGCAAGGTACCTGTTTGATGTTTGTAGTTTTGTAAAGCTGGTTGTAAAAAAACACTACAGTGGTTTACATTTCATATAGAGGCGTTGACAAGTTCAGTAATTGCTTTACATTGCCAATACATATTATGCGTAATGAAGTTTAGTATTAAATGATTCCATTTTTTATTTCTCTTTCATTGCATGTGCTTTTGTGTTTCCTGTGGAATAGGGGAAGAGCGTATTGCTCAGAATAATCTATGCTACATATACAAACAACAATATGGGATTGGGAGAAACATATTAATTTTTAAAAATTCTAACAATGTTAAAGTAATGTAAATGTAGGAACAATGTATATATTTGGAAGATAACATTTGTAAATGGAAGATACTGCAACAAACCTATCAATATTGCCTACCAAATATGTTTATTGATTGAATGTATACATCTATATAGAGTGGGGGAGGGGGGCACCTATCTCTATCTATATCTCTACTTTAGTTAACATTATGGTAATATGAAATAAGAGGGAAAGTGATGGGTGATATGATCCTTTTTTCCCCTATCTATGCCTATAGAAATTCATATTTGGTTGGGGTCGAGTTCTTAAACTAGACTAACTATGGAGATAGGGATAGGTTGTTTGTCGATCGAGAAATCATGTACAATAATCAATTAAGGGGGATATTGGCTTGTTTAATTTTGAAATTGTTTAAAGTGATGCATAATAATAAAACATAGTTTCAAAGTTGATTAAGTGCATGATTAAAAATAGAAATATAGATGCGGACACATTTGGACATGTTAGCCAAAAACTTCAATGTCAGCAACCATTGCAAGCTACATTCAGTATGTAATGCAAATGTTTTCTTTGCAGAGAATGGTAGATATATATGCACGTTACACAATTCTTGGTATACATATCTAAAGGCTTAGAGAGCTATGCTTTGTATCTAGGTTCTTATTTATGTGATGGTTTCATACTAACATGCATATAATTAGGAAGCATGTGGTGTTCATTTGTAATTTTCTATATTAAGTATGATTTTCCTGTGCCAGTTGTGCCTTGGACTATCATGTAGAGGGGTGCTAAGGTGGGCTCTACAGATGAATGTGTGATTATTATTTGGAGTATTCTACTGATAAATTTTAGGCATTTTTAATATGGGGATTTATGGTTAGAATGGTTGTATTGGTGATATGGGTAGCTTCTATGAAATCTAGGCTTTATTCTCATAGTGTGTTGTTCGCCAAGAAGTTTGTGGCCAACTGTGAGTAAGATAAAAATCACACTTACCAAGTAGTTTTAGGTCACTGATGTTGAGGGTTCATGTTGGGTATAAGCGGGAGAACAATTCCCACTCCTCCATATGTAGTAGCTATGTTTCTAGCGTGTCTACTTTAAAGCTAGTTGTATCAGTGTTGTAGGTAGTAGGAGGTGCACGCTCTATATGCCAACATTGATATGTCAGTGTTATGTACCATGGGATATGATATTATAATGTATATGGGTTGATGGAGATTCTGACATGTGACACAGATCCCCTTAGTTAGTTATACATGGGGTCACATAGGAATTAGTTATATTAGGTAATGATTAAACCTACATTGGGATTAGGTGTTACCCATTTATTAAGAGTAATGTATGTCTATATAAGGGATGTGAGTATTAATGTCATAGATGTATGAGTCAATTCTTCTACTTGGTAGAAGTATATTGGAGGTGTCCCCCTCGAAGTGGATTCCCATCTTGGGAGATTGTGGAGTTACTCCTTCCTTAAGGAGCATTCCATGTTGCCCTACCATAAGGGTATTATTCTGCATATATTAAATATTTGGGCATGTTGTCCCCCCATATATCTTGTGTTCTATTATCTTCTGCAATTTACTGATTTATTATATGCAAGGTTCTTATCAGTTGGTAGGAATAGATCCCAGTTATGGGTTAGTGTTTCTTTGCATATGCTTATGTCATCAAGAATATTACGAAAGGGTTGTTATAACAAGAGCTTTGTGAAACAAAAGTGCCCGTATCTTGTCGGCCCAATAATATGAGTGATTGCAGTGTGGGGAAATAATATAACAACTACATTTTTATCTCTATTTCCATTGATTTATTTTCTATTTTTTATGATATGACCATGATCTTGCACATATCAAGTTTAAGGGTTCTAAGAATGTTTGTCTTTTCGTGTACGCAAAAATAAATGTTGAAAGTAATCCTTGTAGTGGCTAGCGTTGTAGAATATAATTTTTTTTCATCCACAGAGAGAGTTATAAATGTACGACTACATATTGATATTGATATTTTTAGTAACATGTGGCATGTTTCCTATGCACCTATAGCTTGGTCAATATTTGTTTCAAAAAATAGCTTATTGTATACAGTCTTCACAGTGCTTTGACTTTTAGTGGTATTTTCTATCCTTACTAACATGTGGTTTTTCTGTCTGCCTTAGCTATGTTTGTAGCTATATATTTCAAAATTGAATGTTCTGAAACAACTGGTTGGAACATTATGAGTTGGAGTATAGTACAGTTCCCCATGTATGTTTTGGCACAGTGTGGAGATGTTTTGAATAGGCCAAGGGAATTTGTACTTACAATATATTTTCCATCCTTTCTTTATTAGGCATGTAGATGCAATGCACATTGTATGACATTATACATGGTTAACAATTTCTTCATTTAATGTGTGTCAGTGAAAAAGGTGTGTCCCAAACACAAATCTGGTATGTACACAATCAACTGACTACCTCACCGATGCTTTTGTTTACGAAAAATAACACACCTTTTCAAAATATGAGCACATTTCATTCTATCGACGACGAGGAGGCCTCAAGTTATCCAAAATATTGACAGTTTTTATTTACTTTCCCCTTGAATAACCGGATCTTGTTTACGTATCGACCAATTGAAAATAACCAATTATACACAATTCAGAAAATCCAAATGCTTTAAAACCAAATACATAAAAAGTTTAAATAAAACCTTACTTGATATAAAGCGACATAGGAAATTGGAGCAAACAGCTGCCTAATAGGTTCAAGCAAGTTGTTGCAATGTCGAGGCTTGTTTTGGTTTCATGAGAGAGTTTCGTCGATGTCTTGTGGTTTTGAAAGCCCCGCCCATGTTAGTATTCACGTCATCCTTCCAATCAAGAAATACTCAATAAATAAAATCAACTTGCGCAAGATGAAGTATCAGGGGAGAAGATTTCTGCATTGCGAAGATTGATCCGCACACCTTCTGTCAACATTTGTCGATGGCCTTCACGTATTATTCACTTGCATGAGGGTGGAAATTCATCATATACGCATAGTTTCAAGCATCGATCCACACACATTAGTTTGAGACTGTGTAAATAAGGCAATAGAGGCAGTGAGGTAGCAGTGGTCGGTGAGGTAGGGGGTTAACAAATAGAAATGGAAAGAAATGAAACATATCTCAAAAGGATGATGTGACAACCAAAGCAGGGGAAGTACAAGCATCATGTTGACAGGTGTAAGAGTGGCACACTAGAAGTAACTTAATTTATTTGGAAGGGAAAAAATGAAACAACTCAAATAGGAGAGCATCATCATAAAACACCTCGAATAGTAGACACACCTTGGGGTTGCTCTTGAAAGAGAAAGTCTAACCCTGAAGGGTCATTAATGGAAAGGGGCATTGGTGGAAGTGATAGGAGTAGACCAAAATTAGTAAATGGAGATATTTCATTTCTTTTTTCCACTCAACCAGATCTGTAGACATAATCTATGTATTTAAATCCTATGAATACATGATCTTGTGTCTTGAATCTTGAATAGGCATCCAAAATTACATTGTAGTACAAGGATGGCCAAGGTTGAGGTGCTACATTGTTTCATATTTTCTTTAATTGTCATTGGCATACCTTTTTTCATGTTTGCTACAGAAATATATAAACACATTTGACATGCAATGATCGTTGGTTGTTTATTTGTTTTGTTCAAATAATTTCAGGCTTGCAGTATATGATTTCAATATATAACCGCTTATGGACCCCAAATCAAACTCCTCATTAAAAAAGCAACCTATGTAACTCTATAATACTCTAGTCAGCGCACCTATTAAATTAAACATATATACGTTTTTGTGGAGATTGTATGCACAATAAGTGAATATAAAGTGACCAGAAACAACCATGCTTCCTCTTCCATCATTTGCACCGATAAAAACATGGTTCCGATTTCATTCAACCATGCAGCCTGCACATTCAATGGTTTTCCCCACCCATAATGATTTTTCATCCATGCAGCTCACCATGTTTGTACCACAGAGCCCTAAAAATTGTAGAAGCAAAGCCATAAACCCACTGTCAGGAGATTCCATTGTCCGTGCAATACCAATGGACAAGAAGTTTCTGAAATAAGTGGGATCCAATGATGCCTTTACACCAACTTGGAATACTAAATGGAAAATCAATTACATTACAAAAACTCTCCAAAAGCTGAAGTGTCAAATGTTTTTATTGATGTCTGCAAGGTCGTAAGACCTGAGTTGATCTCAAGGGAATAAGAATGGATTACACAATTTTTTGTGGAATAAATACCACAGAATGAGCTTCCAAGATGGGGGTAGCATTCACATATTTGAATGCATGGGTTTGTATGGTTGAGTCAAGGAGCTTGCAAAGGGATACCATGGCATTAAACCGAGGAAGGTTGAGTCGGTGTAGTCATAAGCCAAGCTTAATGTAAAATAAAGGGCATCTAATCGTGTAGAGCAAATTCCATTACCTCAAACAAAGATTTGGATGCTTTGATAAATATTTCAAAATTTGACCTACTCTGAATCCAGCCACGGTGACATTATTATCTGTACTTATGGTGGAACCCAGTTTCTTTCAGGTTTTTCATCATCTTTCCCGTAAAATGGATGTTTGAGTAAACCAGATTTGTTTTATGAGCCAACAATTTATGTTTATCCTCTTCCATCCTCGGTGTTGTTTCACTGCTACTAATTATTTTATCATGCTATGCTCTGTTGTGCAGGGTAGGCTTCAAAACTAGGTGACCTCTACTACATTTTGCCCATGATTTCATGAAGTGTCAACTACTCAGATCCCATTTCGAGAGGCTAAAATGGAGTGCATGTAGCGACAGGTGGTGGGATGAGAAAAATGCTGACAGACATGGATGATAGGAAGCTCGAAGCAGGAGGGTGTCCTCAGGTGTCGTCGTAAACATCTAACCAAGCCTTAATATGTATGAGGCCATCTGTTTCTTTTGGTGCACGACAAAGTTAAGAGAAAAACACAAGGCCTAAAAGGAAAATAGGCAAAAGAGTCGAAGTTGTGTAGCGCAAGAATATTCTGAGGGGTGAGAGTAGAATGCCAAAAGCAAACAAGGAACATGAAAAATGAGACCTAACAGTATCTACACGTAGAAATGAAGAGCTAGGGAAAGATAAATGGAAGAAGAAAACAAACATGGGCTAAACCGATTCCAGGGCATCCTCTCCTGCCTGAACTAAATGGTATCATCTAAAAACTTTGACCTTTTATATCAATTTAGCTTCCCAAAAATCTTTCTGGCTTGAATGTCGTGGCTTCTTCCCAAGCACTTGGATCTCTGCAAGGGCCCAAGCATTGACCAAAATTTGAGTCATGTGTGGTATTTTGTATCCTCCTACTGTGGTATTTTCCATAGGGAGGTGTGGAAGGAGCAGCGGAGCTTTTGGGTAAAGACGCGGTGCCTTTTTCACTAACGATTGCAGATATTGAAGATGAGGCAGATCAGATTCCTATACCAGTTGATTCTTCCCTATAAAATAATCGAGCTCTTCTAAAGCTCTCTTCATTGTAGAGGGATTGCTCACCAATTCTGACATGGCCCATTCAAGTGTTCCCCCTGAGGTATCTCTGGCTTCTGCCAACAAGTCCTGATAAACACACATACAAATCATGACACCCAATCACAAACACAAAAAAAAGACACAAATTTTGAAAAGAAAAATCCATTTACAGAGGTGTATACATACATAAGTGGCACTCTTGATGTGGCCTCATCTAATTTTGATTTCCATGGATTCATCTTCTGACAAGGAAAGCAGCACATCCACAAAATCTTCGTACTCCAAATTTTTGCCCTCTTTTCTCCTTTTAATGTGTTGGTCGATAATTTGCTCCATAAACATGTGAAATATGTTGGTAAGTTGGCCTTGTTTTTACGTAATGCCTTGCAAATCAGGCCAATCTAGGAGAGGAATGTAGTCTTTGTAATTAAAGCCGACAGTGAGAGAAAGTACCTATTCCAAAACCTCCTTAAAAATTGTTCTACCCAACTCAACTTCGTTGAATTTCTTGGGCTCTGAGGGATTATTGAATTTCCAGTACGAACCATACAGAGTGAATGAAAGATTTTTGGGGCTCAGAAAGTGGTTATATTCTCCCGTGGGAGGATAGCTCGTGAACAGGTGATCCTACATTTTGAGGACCACCTGCCCTGGAAGCTAAAATTGTAAACAAACAAACATGGGCAGGCATTGGCGAGGAAACAGTTGGGCAGATGGGGAGGAGATGCATGCAGGCACATACAGGTAGCGCAGAGCAACATGCTGGCAGGAGTAGCTCAAACAAGAGAGCGTCGTCGTGTTCAAACAGAAATAGTGGAGGATGACAAACAACTCTAGCTCCTGAGCATCGTCGTAAGAGATCAACTGCAGGATAGCCATGCCTCCGGCATAAATATTAAATATTAAATCAAGCACAAATATAAAATCAAGCATATCCCTCTTCCAATATGCATGGCAAGAACTAGTTTTTTTGTAATTCTTGTTTTAAATTTGATGTTCCTTTATTTTACATTCATTTTATCTTCATTTAAAAGTTTATTTTGTATGGTGAGGTTATGGAAAAAAATACGAGCAATAATACCTGAAGTGGTTGTATATTTTTGTCGAGGAAGTTTTTTTTAACACACTGATAATCTATTCATTGATGCATATGCAATATTTCAAACAAAGATAAATGTTATTTGTTCCAATGCTTACAAAATATGTCTTCAATTTTCTAGGTCACTGCAAAAAAATATTACACATGACATCAAAATGGAATTCATTTAAAGTAGCACCCAACAATTTTAAATGTATAAATTGAATTATTTATTTTCAAACTAAAGATTAATAGTTGAAAACACTTGAAATTGTGGAGGATCTTCATGGTGTCATTATGTGCTTATTCAAGCATTTATCTATAGTTAGGAGGAAATTTGTTCGTCTTCATATTCTACAAGACTTCTACCAAAGTTGTGAAGGAGATTTTGGGTTCCATTGTGTGATTTTTTGAGCTTCCATCTACAGTCAAGAGGAAATTCATGCATATTTGTATTCTATGAGACTTCTAATAAAGTTGTAATTGGAGGTTGAAGGCGAATGTGTGAAGAGCCTATGCAAAATATAAGTCCTGAAGGCAACACACTTAGGACTACTTCCCCTAATGTATTTTTGTATTTTGAATTGTATTTTGGAGTGAATTGGCTCCTTTGAAGAAGCAAACATTTAGAGTCCATAAGTTGGTCGTATTAGCTCTATCTTTTGTTGTGTTTGAAGCATAAAAAAGGTGTCAAGATCTATATGGTTTGATAGATGATGTTTGAAATTTTGAGGAAATTTTTTTCTAGTTGATTGAGAGTAGAAAACTATGGCTTCAAATTTAGGTGTTTTCATATAGACAAGAATATAGCATTTGAGATCAAGATATGGAAGAGTACAAGTGAAGAGCAGAGATATGTGATGGATTACCAATGTTACCAAAAAGGCTTTGAGTAGTGCTTATAGATTATTAAAGTTCAAAAATTGTTTAAATTTGCCTTTGAAGCAATCCATTATCACATTGCAAAGGAGCTAAGATCTCATTAAAGGAAATGATACTATAAAAAAAGTGTGGGACACACTAAATGATATCTTCAATCAAGATGATGGGTTGCAAAATGTGAAACGAAGTATCATGTTTTCTCCTTAAAACCAAAAACAATTACAAAAATATTATACATATATTTTAGCTTCTTCTTCCTCATGATAGGCCCAATAACGGACTAATTGGATATAAAAAAAACTATTACAATGTTGAATCCATAATAGTATTCAAATAACTTCATCTTGTTCAAGAATTTAATAACTCTGATAAACATAGATCTCGACCAATCATTTTGCTAAGGAAGCTCATTATCTAACTGACTTAAGATCAACCAATGTTTTCATTAGAACTACCATATTGGATTTTTACAAATACAACTAGTTGTAACATGTCTAATGGAATTATAATTAAGAGAGTTTGGATTATTTTTCCAGTAAATCATTTTGATGTCTTTAGTGATATCTAAATTTTCTTAGCCCAGGTCTTAAAGTTAACCTTTTGAGGCTTGAAGGGGTAATTAGGAGGGAAATGGTTCATGAAAAAAAGACCCCTCCAATATAAGGGATCGCATTTGGGCCGATGATATTTACCTACCAATGGAAGATGTCCTCATCTAGTGGACCTGCACTCCATGATGTCGGGAGATCCCTATGAAAGTCTTGAAGTTTCATTTGAATATACTTGTTGGTCATACTTCACTAAAATAACAACAAACCTAGCTCAGTTAAATCCAATGAAAACAAAAAAAAATCACTTTGTAAATCTTGAAAAAATAAGGCTTTTTAGAAAAAAGTATAATTCAAAATAACATCAAATATGATTTGCAGGATAGGTTTGAAGGGCTTTTGAATATGGGGATTGTAAGTCAAAAAATCAATTACCTTGTTATATAAAATATATAAGATGGTTTGCATAACAGGAATGCTGAAAGTCAAGAGAAAATCAAGCTTGACCATTTTTAAACATGATAAAATAGTTGACTTTGCAGCAGGGGTTACTAAAATGGACCTTCAAAGTTTTTACATTAAAGGATAGACTCAGATATAGTACACAGTGAAGAGCTATGTGGTGATGGAGTTCAATGTTAAAAGGCTTTTGAGTAGTGCATTATAAAGTTTCAAAAATTGTTTAAATTTTGCCTTTGAAGCAATCCATTATCACATTGCAAAGGAGCTAAGATCTCATTAAAGGAAATGATACTATAAAAAAAGTGTGGGACACACTAAATGATATCTTCAATCAAGATGATGGGTTGCAAAATGTGAAACGAAGTATCATGTTTTCTCCTTAAAACCAAAAACAATTACAAAAATATATGAGACATATAATTTTAGCTTCTTCTCCCTCATGATAGGTCCCAATACGGACGACTAAATTGGATTATAAAAAAAACTATTACAATGTTGAATCCATAATAGTATTCAAATAACTTCATCTTGTTCAAGAATTTGTAACTCTGATAAACATAAGATCTCGACCAATCATTTTGCTAAGGAAGCTCATTATCTAACTGACTTAAGATCAACCAATGTTTTCATTAGAACTACCATATTGGATTTTTACAAATACAACTAGTTGTAACATGTCTAATGGATAATTAAGAGTTTTTGGATTATTTTTCCAGTAAAAATCATTTTGATGTCTTTAGTGATATCTAAATTTTCTTAGCCCAGGTCTTAAAGTTAACCTTTTGAGGCTTGAAGGGGTAATTAGGAGGGAAATGGTTCATGAAAAAAGAACCCCTCCAATATAAGGGATCGCATTTGGGCCGATGATATTTACCTACCAATGGAAGATGTCCTCATCTAGTGGACCTTGCACTCCATGATGTCGGGAGATCCCTATGAAAGTCTTGAAGTTTTCATTTGAATATACTTGTTGGTCATACTTCACTAAAATAACAACAAACCTAGCTCAGTTAAATCCAATGAAAACAAAAAAAAATCACTTTGTAAATCTTGAAAAAATAAGGCTTTTTAGAAAAAAGTATAATTCAAAATAACATCAAATATGATTTGCAGGATAGGTTTGAAGGGCTTTTGAATATGGGATTGTAAGTCCACAAAAAATCAATTACCTTGTTATATAAAATATATAAGATGGTTTGCATAACAGGAATCTAAGTCAAGAAAATCAAGCTATTTAAACATAAAATATCTTGCAGGGGTTACTAAAAAGAAAAGTTTTGACACTAGACTCAGTACCTATATGTCAAAAAAAAATTTATAAGGCAATAAGCATTGTTTCCTAGGCCATGAATACATCAAAAATAATTATGTAATGAAGAAAAAATAATATGTGATTGTGTCCCTTGTTACTTAATGAGAAATGTAGGATTCCACGAGGAACATGAGAACATAATCATTGTAAGATAGTAACCACGTTACCTTATTGCCTACAGAGAAACAAGGTTGGAAAAACCATTAAAACTATGAATTTATCAACACACTCTAAACTCACAAAACCTTAAAAACTAACAACAATCTTAGCAAAAAAGTTTTTATAAAACTCCAAATTTATCTAAATGTTGCAACCACTAGATTTTTCTAATGCCTAAAAGTATTAGAAAACATATGAGAGTAACTCATAAATTTTTTCAAAACTGAAAATGTAAAAAATCGCATCAACCATGCTCTAAATCGATCTCACTTTTGGAATAATACATCCCATGCTCATCAATAAACCAAACCACTTGATTCTCCATTTCCACATTGTACTTGCAACCCCATCTCCTCTTTCTTAGATAACCCTACAATACAACAAAGCCACCATAAATTTCAAAAATGCAAAACCATAGGTGCTTAAAATATGTTCATAACAAAATAATCTTTTGTTACAAAAAAATTCAAATGATAACTAATTTTTATATAAATATAAACAAACTGTATACTACATATGGATAGATATTTATGAAGGATGACTTTGTTGTTATAAAAATATTGCATTAGCCAAGTTGGTGTCAATGATACCAGGGGAGAAAGTGGATGCATTTGAAGAGTCTCCTTTGCATATGTATAAACTCCTCACGTTTCTTCTCTTGCCTACCATGCCCTTGAGCTAAATTTGTACCTTCCTTTGGGCCTAGTGTATAATAAAAAGTTAAAACATCAATGAAGATGTATGAATTTCCGACCAAGAACAATGCAAGTTAAAATTTAGAGAGAAAATAAAGAATAAGTTGTGTTGTAAATGAAGGTAACAACACGAAGTGGATTCCATCTCAAACAAACTTAAGGAATTCAGACATATCCATAGGTTGTCATACATGGGAAGCTAGTGGAAATAATACAGCAGTTTTGGCACCCAAAAGTGAATGGTGCTGCTCAAGAGTGAATATTTATAGGGCAAAGAGGTTCACTATATATTTCCCTTGAACTTGTTATGTGTTTTCTAGGTGAAGAGGTGGAGAAAGAAAATCTAAAAATGGATGGTTGTGATATTTGGATGGTCTTTGACTCATCTTAGATGATCTTAATCATTGAGTGTTTGCCTTATAACAAAACTCAACTATATTTATAATGCATTCAACAAAATTATAAACACGCAAATTTTATAATATGCCATAATATTTTTTATACCGTTTGGATTATTATTTTACAAGGCCAAAATTCTCTTAGAAAAATATAATTTATAAGCACTAGTATTTTATTAAGAAAGTGATAGATATGTATCATACACAATCAAGATTTATTTATTTTGGTTTGCTTGTAAAAATCCTCCCTAACCTTTTAAGTTAGTATGAAAAACATCCACCGTTTCCAAGTATAGAATTTTCTTTGTGACTCTTTGACATGTGCATTGGAACATGACTTTAGTATGAAATTCATTACACCATATGTTCATTGTAGAAACTATGGAATTAACAGTTGTCTTGTTTGCAACCAAGTGCATAATTATACCAAGTTAAAATCACCTTTGTTACTTATTACAAATATAATTCAAGTTATTAACTATTTACCAAAGGGAAGATGCACTATATTTTTTGTTTTAGGTTTACGTTGGTTCAAAAATGGATTTTATGCAAAGTGGGAAGGAAGAAATACGTGTAGATCTTCAGCCTAGAGATTATGTAGCATGGAGATATAGGAGAGGATATATCAGGGTCCATGTTGTGGTAAAACTAGCCAAAATAAGAGGATAAGATCCTGAAGCTTTCAGGCCACTGAGGACAAGCTTAGGTATCTCATCAAGAATGATATCTAGAAGAGGGATGAAAGCCTCATAAATATTTGCCCACTCCTCTTCGACACTATTTCATTATGATGTTATTACTATTGGATTGATACTTAGACATTTGAGTATTATATTTTGATCAGTAGATGATGGACTATGCAGATATTTGGACTATTGACATGATGTGATTTACATTTTTATTATGATGCACTAGATGGCGATGATAGACAGTTATATATGTTGATTTGCAATATTCTGATTTTATACTAACATGTCATATTTTGGATGCATAGCCTATGTTGGATGTTTTGAGTAGAATTATGATTTTATGGATGCCAAAATTGAATTAATTGTATGATGATAGATGATAGAATTTCTAATTTTGGATGATGATTATTGATTTTTATATGTATATTAGTCTCGATGTTGTTGATACGGCCGTAAGGCAGAGAGGTATTTTGTTTGTGTTGCAGGACATTTATCACATACATCGAAAGGGGATAGGGGACCAACCACGGAAGGATGTCGGGTGTTGTGCAACATGGCCAAAATTTGACAACTTGTGTAATGTTATGTTGTGTTGTTGCATGCCTAGTTAGGAGGTTTCCCATGGGGGTGACCTCACATGTGTGGCCATGGGGTAATGTTTCTTCTTCTTTTAATTTTGTGTGTGTTTTATTTTGTGTTATGTTTTAATTATTGGAATTGTAGTCACTTTATTAGCAATTATTAATGTGTCTTAATTAGCTAATCCAACTTAATTTGTTAACTAAAATAAGGATGTGACAATTGGATAGTTATGAGGGTAGATGGTCCTTGAAATCTTGTGGATGTAGGTTAGATTTGTGTTGGTTTTTGTGGGTGTACCCTTCCCCAACTTCAAAATTCGAATTTTGACTTGGGAGGCCTTTTTGGAGGCTTGTGGGACAAGCTAAGCTTGTCCCATGCCTCTTAAATTCACCCAACAACCATACCTATGGTATGGGGAGTTAATTTTAGACTTATTTATGCATTTTGGAGTGTAAAAGGGTGAAAATAATTGCACTTTCCTACTTACCACAATTAATTTTTCCTTGGTAGACTTGGTGTGCAAGTTTGAGTGTCATGTGGGCTTGTCATAAGTCTTACATGTTCATTTATTGTCTTGGGCATGGTGTTTGACTTGTGTGTTGGAATGGAGGAATGATGAAGTGGCATCCTACATGGAGCCACCTCATCATCCTCACATCCCATTTCTATTTATTGATGGAATTTGATGGATTTGGGGTTACTTGTTCATTTTCTTTCTTTTGCACTTTTGGGATTGGGAGCTTGTTGGAGTTTCTTTTGGAGTGTGCTTGGCTTGAAGGTGTCAAAAATATTGTGGAGTGAAGTATCTTGGAAGCTTGATGGAGAGGTAGGCTCTCCACCTTTGTTGTTTTCTTATTTATATTTGTAGATGTGAAAATTGTGTTTGTTAAGTTTGTATGAGTGTTGTGAATGTGTTTTTTTTGTGTGGTTGGGTAGTTGCCTTAAGTTGGGTGTGGGAGATGGATTTATGGGACCATTGGGGAGGGAAAAGGGAGATGTGAGGCATGCATTTTGGAGGGAGTGTGATTGGGAGTTTCACCTATGGGGAGTGAAAAGGAAAACATGGACATATTTTTGCATACTTGCAAGGGGAGAGATAAGGATGTTTTGTTGTTGTATTGTGCACATGGAGGCTTTGGGTGAAACTCCTACTTCACTTGGGAGGAAAAAGGAGGTGGTTCCCATATTCCTTTCTCCTTTTGGTTTGATTATCAAGCCTATTGTGTTGTTTGAGAAAGTTGGTAAATTTTGTTGAGTATGTCCATTTAAATGTGTTGAATGTTTTGGATTGTATTTTGTTTTGGAAGCCATTTTTGTAAAATTTGTCAAATGTTGCTCAAGATCCCTCATTGTTCTTTGGTTGGGGCTTGGGGGCCAATAAGGGGATGGATTCTCTCTTATTGGATTAAAGGTTGGCGGAGAGTGTCGCCTATCCCCCTTTTCTTTGTATTGTGATCCAAGTTTTTGAAAGATTGAAGAGTGCAAGATTGAAGCTACAAGTTGGGAGAAGACATGCAATGGAGACTTGTATTTTGGCCTTGTTGAAAGCCCTTATGTTGTAATTTGTTCATTTCATTATTCCCACTTTGAGTGGAAGATTGTAAATTTGTATGCTTGAAAGAAAGTTGTATTATTACTTGGAAATCCCTATAACTTGTAAACTCTTCTAAGAGTGTTTGAATGAGAAATTTGCATTTTAAAATGTGTTAGTTTTGTGAAAGGAAACTACCAAATTTTACATGGTTAGGTGAAATAGAAAACTTGATATGGTTTGAAATGGAAATGCATCTCCTTTAATTTAAGTTGTTTCATTATTTCCAAAATGTGATATGTTTCATTTTAGAAGAAATGAGAATCTTGTTAATTTGCAATTGCTATGTGAAATGGTTGCCATTTAATTGTTGAAAGAAGAAAATGAATAGTTACTCTTGTTTTATTGAATGAAAGGTATATTGAATAATTTAAACTATGTTGCATTTCTAGTCATGTTGAAGGAAAATTTTCCCCTTACAAATCATATAAGGTTGAATAAGAAGTTTTAATTGTTTTCTCATTTCTATTTATTTTGGTATTGGTAGAAAACCTTGGTGTCTTCAACCTTGTATATCACTATACTATTAAACTCATTTTATTCACTTGAACCAACTAAAAAAAATTTATCTATATACCTATATCTAAATATAATTAGAATTTAGTTAAATTAACCAAATTTACCTCACAAGTCTATATATATCAAACTTATTTTTGTTTAATTCTTATCAAAAAAAAAAAAACTAAATTAGTATACCACTTAATATTATTAATGAAATTAAATATTAATATTATATATATATATTATATAAATATATACATTTATTATAATATACATAATAATAATATAATAATTTAATAAAAAATATATTAATAAAAAAAACAACAAAATTCACTATGGGGGCCGTGCGGTTAAACATGGCCATGTGATGGGGATATTGTAATATAAGTGGGGAAAAGTGGGGGATGGGGGGTGGGGTCGGCGAACCCCCCACCCCCCCCTTCTGTTGTTATGTTGGAACAGTGGGGGGGGCTGGCCCCCCCAAACAGCTCGCTGCCATATTAAATATAAGCAGTTGAGCTTTATTATAGTTGACCTTACCATATTTGTTTCTCAGTCTGTATTTTTTTGGTTCAAACCCGTGACCCTATTTTTTATTATATATATATATATATATATATATATATACTTTATATATATTATTTTTATAAATAAAATTTGGGGTATTTTTAAAATGTAACCAATAAATATATGTATATATATATATATATATATATATATATATATATATATACACTTATAAATTGTGGTATATATATTTAAATCATTTATAAATATACCCTTTTAAAAGAGATCTAAAATACGGAAAAATGCCCATATGCCCAAGTAGGGTAATATCAATGAAATAGCTTAACAAAAAATGAAATTTTAGCCAAACCCTAGGAGAGGGTAAAATCAATTAACAAGCTAAATTTATACCAAACCTTGCAAATCTACAAATAGTATAAACAAAGCAAATAGTGAGTATCCATCTTGAGCTCCATTATCCTTCCATGGATTCCTTCCTTCTCTTTCTCCTCCCATAAACCTGCAAAACAAAAATGAAGAAATAAGTCAAAAAGAATGAATAAAAGCCTTCTAAAAAGAGGATTAGGGTTAGTTTGAATCTTAGATCTAAGGGCTCGGATTTAGTTAATCCAATGGCTAAAAATCATCCCTACAAAAGTTAGGTGAGAGTTAGGTGAGAATATATTTAAATGAAATGCATGGGTCAACTTTGAATGGGGCCACTTAAGTGGTGTAGAAGTTAAATTTATTTTATAACCTAATTGATTAGTTGATGACTTCATTAATAAAAAGCCCATGTCCCTTGTAATTAATTAAGTCAAAATTACTCCTTAGTAATTAGACAATATTTATAATTAAGGATTAAATTTAATTCTATTTGTCTAAAAGAGAGGGAAAAGTTAGACTTAGTCCTAGAATAATAAATTATTAAATGACCTTTGAACTGCGCTATTAAAATAATTAAGGATTATAGAAATGGAGATTCTTAAAACAAATGGGGGATTAAATAACATTAATTAGAAGATAATTAAAACAAAAAAAATAATAACCAAGAAATAAACTAAACGTTGCAACCGGTTTTAACAAAAAAAATTATCCCATAGATTTTCCAATCTATCCTTTAGGTTGTCTTGGGTTTTGTGTGGGAAATTTGTGATAACACATAATTACATACATAGTGAATGCATAAATTAACTAAGTAAATTATGTTTACCTAACATTCCCCCCTTAATTTTGCATTGCCTCAAGGGATGAGGAGAGGAATTCTATGAACAACTCTAACTTGTCATGTGCAAGTGACTTTGTGAAGATATATGCTCGTTGTTAAGTTGTTGGGAAAAACTGAAGCTATATGTTGTGTTTCAAGACATGTTCGCGTATGAAATGAACATGTACCTTCATGTGATTTTTTCTCTCGTGAAACACTGGATTGTGAACAAGTTTGAGAAACACTTCATTATCAACATACAAGGTGGTAGGTTTTTCATGTGGTATTCCAAGTCCTTCCAGTATACGACATAGCCATATCACTTCGCAGACAACTCCACCTGCAACACGATATTTGGCTTTTGTAGAAAAGCACGAAACAAAGTTTTGTTTCTTGCTTCCCCATGATATCGATCGTGATCCCAAAAAGAATACAAAACCAGAAGTGGATTTCCTGTCATCAATGTTACCTGCATGATTTGAATCCGAATATACATTCAAGAAGAAGTTATCATTCTTCTTGTACTCTAGACCAAGATCTACTGTACCCTTGAGATATCTAGACATCTACCTTCCTACCTTCCAATGAAAAACTCTGGGTTCTTGCATGGACGATGATATATAACTCACTGCAAAGCTGATATCTAGTCTAGTATAAGTTAGGTAAATGAGACTCCTAATCAACTGTCGATAGAGAGTTGCATTTACCACAAGAGATGGATCTGAATGAGATAACTGCAGTCTCGTCTCCATAGGTGGAGTAATTACTTTGTAATCCATCATCTTGAATTTCTCAAACGTTGTTTTAGTATACTTCAACTGAGAAACAAATCTGTGATTCTCGTTCTGATGTACTTCCAATCCAAGACATTAGTGTATGAGCCCAAGATCTGTCATGTCAAACGATTGATTAAGATCTTTCTTCATTGCATCAATCATCTTCACTAAACTACAAGTAATGACTAGATCGTCGACATAGACAACAACAATCACAATCTCCGCCCTTTATTTGTTAGGTAGATATTGGGATCATATGGTTTCTAACGAATCCATGTTGAACGAGATGTTCATCAATTTTGATGGACCAAGTGCGGGGTGATTTTTTAAGGCCATATAGAGATTGCCTGAGTTTGTATACCTTTGTTTCTTCTCCAGGTACAACATAACCCTCAGGTTGAGTCATGTAGACTTCTTCCTGTAGATCTTCGTTCAGAAAGGCACTTCTCACGTCCATTTGATGGAATTTTTAACCAAACTGTGTAGCTAGAGTAAATATCATCCTGATCATTTTGATCTTAGCTGTGGGAGAAAATGTCTCCTCATAGTCTATGCCTTCCTTTTCTGCATACCCTTTAGCTACTAGTCTTGTTTTATACTTGTCTATGGTCCCATTTGCTTTGTAATTTGTTTTGAATATCCATCTGCAACCAATGGGTTTCTTCCCTGGTGGAAGATCGACAAGCTACCAAGTGATGTTTTTCATTATTGACTGATACTCAACATCCATGGCATCTTTCTAAGATTTTGATTGTAGGGATTTTTGGATAGTAGAGGGATCATTAGATTCAACAACTCTACTCATCAAAGAAACCTTTACTTTTTCTCGTGCTTTATTGTGAGTCTGTGGTCCAATGTTGGATGTATCTGATGGAGCATCTAATTTTACATCTTGTATCATGTTAGTATACCACTTGGGAATACGTTGTAATGTTCCCATGGGTCGTGGTCTTATCTGATCATCACTTTTATCATCACCAGGATCATCAGCTTATGTTTTCACAACAATTGAAATATCTACATTATGTGAGTCTGGAGGAGGAGTCTCAACTTCCTCCTTCTCAAAGAACTCAACATCTCTGCTGGTGTAGAATTTTCTAGTTTTTCATATCCATAAATATGTACCCATAAGCCTCTTCACTGTAGCCAATGAAGATGAAGTTTTATGACTTCATATCCAACTTCTTTCTATTTTACTTAGGTATATGCATGCTAGCTTTGCACCCAAATAATCTAAGGTGTGCAACAGATGGCTTTCAGTTCGACCATGATTCATGTGGTGTTACTCCATCAAGAGCAACTGTGGGCACTCTATTCAACAAATAAACTATTTTCTTTGTTGCTTCTTCCCAAAATGTCCACACTAGTCTAGAATCATTGATCATGCAATGCACCATTTCCATGATAGTACGGTTTCTTCTCTCAACAACACCCTTCTCTCCAAATTGGTTATGAAGAGTTGTGTATAGCTGATTCCAATTTTGAATAGAGCCTACCTCAAGACTTTTGAACCATTGCGAAGCTTTCCCTTTTAGTGAAGAGGCAAGTAACTTGACTCCAATGTCCATTTCATGAATCTCATGGATTGTGTAGACATTGACAATATCTTAGACATGGTCACCAGGAGAAGTTTGGTTTTCCCCGGTGAAATATGGGATGCTCTTTAATGCTGCAATAGGGACTAGATTTTGTGCATTCAGGGCAAGTGGACTACTGCCAGTGAAGTTGACATATGGATTTGGCTGAGCCATTCTGATCAGTCTGAGCACTCCTCTTGGTTGAATGAACAGTCTGCTAGGAGGAGGTGTTGATAATGCTCTGACTAATGGAGATGGAGACCTCTAAATTCTTCTTCCTCTCCTATCTCTACCTGGGGATAGATGCATGTATTCAAATATACCTTCTTTCCTTGATCTGGACTGGGTTCTTCTCATGAATCTCTCAAGATTAGGCTACTGAAACTAGTAGATTTATTTCTTTTGGAGTCGCCAGATGTACAATTTTAAAGCTTATTAAAAGCCATAATCACAGCAAGTGTACATCGATCCCTATTGTAATAAGATGGAGACTTCTTAGTCCCACCAGACATGCCAAAACTGTTAGTGCGAAATCACAAGAGATCTACTTTTCTAAGGTAGAATCATCTGGTGTGATTGCATAACATGGAACTTTTCCTAAGGTGTGGGACCTTGCAGATTGGAAAAGCTCTCCAGATTAAAGGTTGGTTCCTTATTCCTCTATTTAGGTGCATACGTGAGGATTTATAGATGATCTATATCTATACCTAGTGTAAGACTTGCCAAGGAGACAGGGATAAAAGAGTACAGAAATGATAAATAACTAAACTACTAGGTGATGCACCAAAGGAATGATGAATACTTAGTTTGCCTTCGACACAAACCAATAAAATGCATACAATAAACAAACACAGACAACTAGATTTATAACGAGAGATCATATAGAAGTAAAAGAAACAAGAAGGATCTGAGATCGATCACAAACATATTTTATTGCTCTAATAGATTGATGTAGTTCATTATAGAATAGCCGAAAGGTAGAAATGTAATACAATTTTAAAGGAAGGCTTAAACCCCACAAATCCTTTGCTAGAAGGAGAAGGGATCCTGCAAAACTAAGAATATCCAACCCTTTACAATGAATCATGTTCCCGTATTTAGAGAATCGATCTGAGAGAAGAAAAAGGGAGAGAGAAGCGAGAAAACCTGGGTCGAAGCTCAACCACCGCTGTTAATGTTTTCTACTGAAATCTGCCCCCTGAATCCATCTTTACTGCATCGATCCTCAATTTGGCACCTCGAAGGAAGAGGAAATTACGGAAATAGATCGAATCCAATCCGGTTGTTGAGACTGATGATCTTGCATTAAAAGCTCGAAGATGTTTCTCCATTTTTCTTCCACCTACCCTCTCAAAAAATTAAAGTTTCAGACTCTCATGGTGTAGATGAGGTCGAGATCTTTCCATTGATATCAGATTTGCAATCTCTCGAGCCCTGAGTCGAAAGATATGCACTTTTGAAGTTTTGCATCGATTCTGTACAAATAGGTGGGAAAACAACTTGAAAATGGGTACCTCCTTTGATTGGGACATGTGGCAGCCAGATTGGATCAAAAATTTGGGTCCACGGCCCACAATTTACCTTTTGGCCCTTTGTGCAAAAAATGTAAAAACTCAAAAACCTCCGTAGCCCCGAATACTCCATCTGGACACATGGCTCCTTTTGGTTGGCTGGGAAATGTGTTTCCATTTTTACCTTTATTCCTTTTGGACAAAATGCAATTTTTCACTTTTCTCCCCGATGCCCTACCTTTTGACCCTATTTGACCCTTGGCTAGGTGGAGGGCTAGCCCAAGTTTGAGTCTCCGCCCCGGGTTCCCTTTGCAAATTTGCCTTGACACCTGGCACACTTTGCTCTTAGCTGAAGACTTTTCAACTCCCCACAACTTTTGGGGACTTTGGACGCGTGGAATCCTGGCGCAAGTTTGGACTTCTCCTTTTGGATTCAACCTTGAAACAATGATGTCAAGGCACGTGGTCCTTTCCACTTCCTCCTCCATTCTTAGTCATTTTTTGCCCTTTTCCTCAACCAATTCGAGCCTAAGGACTTTGAATCTTTGCTATTCTTCCTTCTTTTGGCTTCTTTGTAGCATTGATCCTTATTGTTTGACTCTGCTATTTTATGGTTTTGCCTGCATGTAACTTGGAGGATGGATTTAAGATGTAGAAACAACCCGACAGAGTCATTTTGTTTTTGTACAGGGTCCTTTGATCTTTCTTGGCCTCTGCCACTCCATTGTTGAATCTTCTTACAACCAATTTGTAGGATCTGGATGAGTTTTCTTGGGTTCCTTCAAGCGGGGTCATGATTCGATCCAATATTTCACCCGAGGGCGAAATATGGATAACACAAACTATCCCTAAATGATCAAAGCTTTCCTAAATCTTCCTAAACTACTTCCAACACCTTCAAGGCTTTCAAATACCACCTTTGGATACTTAACACACAACTCATGATTTTTCTGATTACACCCATTGTCCTCATGATGCAGGGCATAAAAGCAAGAGGTTACAAGAATGTCCAAATTTCTTATCATCATGTTTATGAAATCAAGAATTCATGAGAAGGGATATAAGATGCAAAACCAAGTGCTAGTTTGTAACATCTTGCTATTTTAAAACTTTTCCTTGCAGCAATTTAATTAATCCAATAAATTTTTTTAAAAAGGAAAAAAAGGATGCTATTCGATTAATTAAATATTAACATGGTAGATAATACTTAGATACTTAAATACCGCCTATTGGTATTATTTAGAGCAATAAGTTTCATTACGACTTATTTTATTATTGCCTTCCTTGGAACGTTGGGGGAAAATCTTCACACCCATAGAGTCGATAGGTGATGTTGACTCTACGGTCTTATCGACAAAAATTGAACATGGTAATTTAACACTGTGAAGGCTTGCATATTCAATTTTTATATTGAACTTGATATAGAGCTTATGTTGGGGATGGCATATATATATATATATATATATATATATATATATATATATATATATATATATATATATATATATAAACAAAATAATTCTATAAATGTGTTTAAAGTTAATAAATAAATAAAAAAGTATCCACTTTAGTGGATATTCACGTGGATGAGGGAGATTAAATTTAATGGATGAAAGAAAATTTATTTTAATAAAATCTCCACCCACATTGAGATATGTAACTTAGTTTTGTTTGGGGAAAGGAAAAGAAAATGAGAAAAGGGAGTTTTTTTTGGGAGTTTTTCATGTAGTCAACTTGGAGAGACAACTCCAGTTTTGGGAAGCTTTTACCATATTTGTTTTGCATACTTTGGTTTCTGAAACGATTGCATTTGGAGAAAATTGATTTCCCCAGGAAAGGGTTTCTCTGTTGTTCTCTTAGTTTTGATTTATAAAAAGATTTTTTTATCTTTGTGGGTTTTGCATTCACCTTTGTTTTTTTAGAAAATAAAGCTTGAAATCTGGTTTTAATGCTTGAATCCGGCAACAAAATTATGTGGAAAAGATGGGTTCCTTTGTTTTGAAAGGAAAATCAATTTTCTTCAGTATTAGAAACATTTTTCAGTTATGGGTTTATCATTTGAAGGTGCAAATCAATTTTCATCAGTATTAAAAATATTTCTCAGTTATGGGTTTTTCATTTGATGGTGAAAATTGATTTTTCTTTGGTTTTTCTATTAGCTTTATTGATAGGAAACTTATGGCTGAGTTTGGTATTATTTTTTGGGTAAAGAAATATATTTCAAATCTGGTTTTTGATTGAGATCCTGTAGCAAATTCATTTTTCCTTCTTTGGGCTCTATTTGTGTATGAACAAATCGATTTTGTGGGATCTTATGTCATTTCTGGAAAGAAATTTTAATGGATGAATTGGGTATTTGATTAAATGATTTGAAAATGTGGGTGAAGGGTTTTCTTTTCAAAAAATGTATGGTTGTTCATGAGATTAATTTACAGCTGAGTATATGGTTGAAAAGAAAAAAAGAAAAAGAAAAAAGAAATTTGTTCTCCTGAATTACCATGTTTAGCTATTACTTGCATATAGTTCAAAGTCTCTGATTAAATAACTTTCTTGAAAGATGTATGGCTGCTGGAATTGTGTGTATTTTATGAAAAGTTTTTGGGTATTATTTTGTTTTCTTGGTATGAATTTTCATGGCTGTTATGGCTGACACATTTCTAATAAGATGTGCATGGCTGGTTATGGTTTTTTCTCTCCCAATATAAGGGTATGGTTATTTTGATTTAATGTAGCAACAAATATTAAATTGTTGGTTCTTATTGTTTAGAGAAGAAAGTGGGTGAATTTATTGTTTATTAGCTGTAATATGAAAGGATTGGTACTAACTTGGTGCATGAAAAGAAAGAAACGGAAATCACATCCTTTTGCTTATATTACAGAGGAAAATAATCTTTATGCAGGAACATTGTGGGTTATAATATTAAAATAAAATGCAAAGCTGAAACTCAGCTATGTAAGACTTTATTTTGAATATTAGTATTTCTTTTCTTTTATTTTATCCTGAGATTCTATTACTCGGAGGGCTGGATCACTTAATCCACGCCTTTTCATTTGTAGCTTTTGTTTTGTTATGTGTTTTTAATTATATTTCATTGATTATGGAAAATTTTAAAAGTAAGAAATACAAGGGGAAACTCTGGTGAAATTTTTCTAGAAATTAGTACTTAGTCTTTTTATGGGCTTAAAATAAATGATTGACTTTCTTGGTATGAACATTTAACTGCATAGTTCTGGAATGTAAAACAATAAGATTACCTAGAATGTTTTTAGTTTAATTCATTATTAGACGGTGTGGTGTGTGCAAGGATTTAATCTTCTTCTTTATCAAAAACTTAGTAGGTCATGTAGTTTGACTTCTTGCCAGTTTTTGAACTGACACCCCAAACAAAAAAATGTCCCGGGTTTAGTAAAGTTGACTGGATTATCTCACTTTGGCAGTGGAGATTGACATAGTATGGATGTTATTCTTATAGATCTTCGATCCTTGTATATTTGTACATACAAATGAAATGATTTTCCTTGGGTTGATTGTATTGGTATTGGTCCTTAAGCGGACGATAATTGTTACATATTAATGAACGAGCTAAATTATTTAAGTGTTATTAATCATTGAATTTGGGTCTTGGGAAAGTGAATAATGTATTTTATAAAGTTAAGGAATCATATATTTAAATATCCTTCGCATTAAATGGATACCGTCATGATACTAGAGGTCCATGTACCTAGAAGTTTACTAATATGGAAAAATGTATTAATTTTGGAAAGTGGAATGTATGCAATTTGAGTTACGTGACTAGATATATGAAAGATAAATATCAGATGTGGTTATAGTGCATTCAGGGACTTGTGGTATTTCATACTCCTCCTAATACAATATATAAGATTAGGGATAATTTTCTAAGTTGTGCTTAATATTAGGTGACTTTCCACTTCCTTAATGGGTTGAAATTTTGTAGAAATAAGGTCCTGCTAGCATGCATAAAATTGAGTTAAAATGGGGTGGGTAAGTGCACGAAGTTGGTGGACAATTCCGTGGACATAAAAACCCGAAATAAAGGTACCGCGATCGCGGTTTTAAAACCACGAGCGCGGTCCTAAAACCGTGATCGCGGTTATTGAATTCTAGGTTTGGTAATTACCGAACTTAGTTCCGCGATCGCGGTTTATAACCGCGAGCGCGGTTATCAACCGCGATCGCGGAACTCTGAGACAAAATTTAACAGTCCCACGACTCGTTATTTTCCTAATTTTCAATTCAAACCGCGACTTTTCCTAAACGTTTTTCACTCGCACTTTCAATACTATCTCAAAATTGCTCATCGGACTTCTGGATAGCGATAGATTCAACCATGCCGCCAAGACGAGGAGGTAAGTCCCCGATTGTAATCATTTTTTTGCATTTTAGGTTGTTTTTTTTGCATTTTTGGTTTTTTTTTGGCATTTTCATGGGTTTTGTGAATTGTTTGTTTATGTATACAATTTTATTGTTTTATCAGTTGGTCGGCAAGCTCGGGCTCGTGCAAACCGTCAAAACATTCCTCAAAACCCACTGAACATTCCTCAAAACCCTCTGAACATTCCTCAAAACCCTCCGAACGTTCCTCGATCCGCCCCCTGTGGCTCCTTCTGTCCCCACTGAGCCAATAGGAACGCAAGATAATATCATTGGAAGAATCCAAGAAAATAAAATTGTCATTGAGAACCTAATTCAAACTATAAGACAAAACCATGCTACAAATCCATCCCACATGACTTTAGCCAATACATTACAAACATTGATTGGCGAAGTCGAGTCTGCAACCAACCAAATACATAGATGGAACACCTTTAGAAGTGACTGTAGGCGGTGGTATGCGGATAAACTATCTCATGCGGCCGTCAAAGACAAAAAAATTGGAAAAGACCTAATTTGTGCATTATTTGCCGACCCTAGAACCAATGCCCCCCCTGCAGTTACTTGCAAACGGTTCCCAATCCATTGGTGCCATGATGATAGAATCAAAAACAATTTTTGGGACCGATGGTGGATGGTTTTTGATTATCCACCATGCAACAACAATGAGGTTCCTCTTTATTTTTTGAAGAAATTATATTGTGAGTTTGTGCTCAATGAGGTCCCGAATTATTTTGACTTTTCAGACTTTTTTGGTCAAGGAGGTGGCTCTGCACAGAGCAGACCTGGTGCACGCGTAGGTCAGCCTAGGATCCCCCATGCCCCAAAACCCCCACTGCCTTCAATTATCCCTCCTACAGTGAAGGAGGTTGTGGAGATTGATACATTGCATGCATTGAGGGAGCTCACTGACACTCTCACCCAGCATAGCACCCAGATTGCATCCGGTGATGTTGGTGGAGGTGCCAGTTCTAGTGCACCACACCACTGTGGATCATGTGGTGCCGTATGCACTGCAGGCGAGACATCATTTGCTGGTTCACAGGATTTTTTTTCTATAGATGAGATGCTGGGGAATGTTTTTGGAACTGGAGCCACTGATATTGGTCTTTCACAGGTAAATTTTAAATAAATTTAAATAATATATATATGTACAATAGTTTAATTCACATGTTTGAGATATTAATATATATATGATTGTACGTCATGTACATACATGTAAAAAACTAATTTTTTATTTTATTTTAAATAGCAAGAGCCGGTGAAGGAAACATCCGGTGTTGACATGCTAGCTACTGCGGTTGGGCGTGTTTCAAACGTAAGTTTCAAGTTGTACAAACTTACATTTTTAATAAATCATTTAATTGCACTAGATTATTATTATAATTTGTTTCACGTGTATGTTGTACATGTATTAATATTTTTCTCTTTTATACACAGGAGCCTGGCGGGTCATCATCTGCTCAGGAAACTAAGGCTACTGGCACGCCTCACACGACTTTTACGCATGTTAGTTTCTCTTTACACTGTGTTTCTAATTGTGGAAGTTCATGTGGATTACCTACTTTGGACCTCTGTTATATGGTGCAGTCATGTAGATTTAATATTGATTTGTACATGTTTTTTTGTATAGCTTATGACTATCTAGAGAGACTCCTCCATATATGCAGACTATGTGGAGGCTGTTGTAGATACTGCCATAGCATCATGCAGATCCACTAATTGAGGTACAATTTTTTCAAATTTGTTAAATTTATTTGGAGGAATTCATTATCTTAGGCTTATAACTTAAATCTACAATATCAAATTATGTATGTATGTGAAATATTTAATTTGAAAATTAATTATTTGTATGTAGCTTACTCCTCGTGAGTCTACTGTTGCCCCTGCGATGTGCGTCAACGAACAAATTGATATGGATCATGAAATTCGCGGTAAGATTTCAAATGCGTTTTATTTAAACTATACAAATTTCCTAAATTTTGAATGTATTTTAAAAATTTGGGTGTTAAAAACTTGTTGTTTATGAATGTGTAGGTTAGGTTGCAAACTTGCTTAGAGACACTTAGGACCACATAGATGAAATCTGTAGTGAGCATCTCCCTCCACTACATCCCCAAGTCATGGACATGCTACTTCTAGTAGGGAAAAGAGAGGGAAAATGTTTCATGATTAGATTCATAGTCCACCTAGATGTACATAGATATATATATATATATATATATGTCAGTTGGTCCTAGTGAACATGTTTCTTCATATAGTCCATTGTGTATATATATATCCTTATACGACCACATGTGGTCCTATATACATTATGAAACACTTAGTTCGAGATGTACACATATTATGAACTTACATATTTTCAGAGACGTGGTGTGGAGGACACTTTGATTGATTCTTATATATCCACATGTGTTAGTTTTCATTTAACGATATTACTTCTATATGTTTGATTCGATTTTCATTGCATGTATGATATCCTTCTATGTATGTTTTCATAACCATTTATTAGTTCTAGATATGTATGTTTGATTTAAAATTAAAAAACCATGTCCTGGAGCACTACATGGTACAATTGTTAAGCAAACCTATTCCATTAAGCAAAACCATGCTAGGTGAACTACAAAAGGGCAATATGTAATTACTTTTTCTTTCTTTTAAAGATAACACCCATCTGTTGCATATCTTATTTGATCAATTACTAAAACAATATTGTAGCTCTATTTCCCACGTTAAGTATTAGTAACTAAAGCTTATATTTGAAGGAATTCAGCAATTTATCATCCTGTTGTATTTGGAAAAGTGCTGCTTGAAACTCTGGTGTATTGACTGTACATCTTGAAATATTACAGGTATACCCAAATTGGGTCTGCATTGTTTGTAACTTTTGTGTACATATGAGTTAATCCTTGAAACTTAACTGTATTGATTTTCCAATCCTGTAGCCGTATTGTTCTTTTGTAACTCATAATAATCCTAAACTATTGGTTAATTTGAATGATATGTGGACTGTATCTTTATATTATTTTTATTTGCATGCATCATAACGCTGTACTGTTAGATGTGCATTACTGAAACATGCCATTATAGTTGCAATCTTCTTAGACTTCTGGATATGACAACTAATACCCTAAACAACTTCTTTCAATTGCTCTATGAACCTAGAAGTTATTTTCAAATGTATTTGTAACATTTGTTTTAAAGCTGATCGCTTCATGTATTTTGAGTTCCAAAACTGTGAAGACTGTAAGTACCTTCCAACATGGGCATTGTTGTATTTGCCTATGCATCATGGATTTGAACTTGGCAGTTGAAGATGGTAGTAGTTGCTCATTTTGTTACGCATCATCTATCTACATTAGAGTTAGATAAATAATATCAGTAAAAAACCATATAGAGGATAAGGGATAATATTCAAAATTTGGAGTATGTTAATAGTGAAAAAGGAGCTGTTTTAACTTTGATCAAAAGACAGAGTTGAGTTTTTTAGGGAAACATAGAAACAATTGAATACATATGTTATAAATTTTTTTGAACTACAACATGTGGTATCATAGCTTGAAGATCATGGAAGATTCAAATCCAAAAGGATTTGAGATAAGATTTGATACATCTATGGAGAAGAAGACAAAGAGATAGATGAAAATGATGGGTGAGTAAAGAGTGAGGTCATGGTTACAAATGCCACATTGGGATGGAGAAGTTACTATCAGAGAGATAATATGCTAGACTAAAGCAATTACATAAAGGATAAGAGAGATCAAGAACATATGTGCCCAAAATAGAAAAGATGATGGAAACAAGGAAGAAACGTAGTAGAAAGGTAATTGAAGGTTATTAGGTCTCATGATCATACTTGATATATATGGTGAAGAAGAAGAAGAACTAGTAGAAAATGTGATTCAAAGGTTGATAGAAGCTAATGAGGTATAAGAAGTAGAGAGCTAGAGAGAGAGCGAGGAAAGGAAAGAAGTAAAAGGAGGAAGAGAAGATAAGTATGGTTTCATAGGAGGTCAAGAGAGTTGAATCAAGAGGTAACAACTTATGGTCTTCATAGAAAAGAGAAAGAAGAGAAAGGAAAAGAAAACCGTAGAAACATATTACCCATAATATTATAACAAAACCAAGTGTTAAGGATAGGTAGAAAATAAGATTCATGAGCCCCATATATCATCCTACCTAAGGACAAGATGACAACCAGAGATAACATAACAACCAAGTCGTTGTAATTTAATTTAAATAAATAAGGAAAACAAGGATTATTTTGCAAACAGTGGGTCGTGGCACCGAACGGCCTATGCCGACACGTCTGGGTGGCCAGGTGAACGCTAGAGGAGGTGGTGTTTCGGTGCACGAAACGGTCGTTGCTTCCGGGCTACTTCGTTCAGGCGTAGTCCCTTAAGAGCCCTGAGACCAAAATATCATTCAACTTCGATGGGTGACTACTCAAGCTCCGTGGTACCTAGAGAGGCCTCATTTGATCTGACACCTCGACGTAAGGACCCTCTACAATAGCCTCTCTCAGTTTTTTCCTTCTCATTTCGGTGCTCTCGTTGTCCTACTGTTTGCAAATGCATGAAATAGTGCAGTAGGAGCCAGTGTAAGGTTGTCAAATGCTATATTTTGTAAACGGTGGGTCGTGGCACCAAACGTACTGCGCCGACATGTCCGAGTGGCCAGGTGAGTGCTAGAGGAGGTGGTGTTTTGGTGTGCGAAACAGTCGTTGCTTCCGGGCTACTTCGTTCAGGCGTAGTCCCTTAAGATCCCTGAGACCAAAATATCATTCAACTTCAACGGGTGACTACTCGGACTCTGTGGCACCTAGAGAGGCCTCGTCTGATCTGACAACTCGGCGTAGGGACCCTCTACAATAGCCTCTCTCTATTTTTTCCTTCTCATATTGGTTTGCAACACGCGTAAGTATGGTCTTGTAAACACTTGGGGAGGAGTCGTTTTCAAAATTTACAACAGTCCTTTAAAGTTTCAAAATTTTACAAATTTTTTCAAATTTTTCAAAATTTACTTTTTTTTCAGAACATTACAAAATAAATTTACAACAATTTTTCAAAATTTACAACATTTTGAAAATTTACTTGACTTTTCAACTTTTTCAAAATTTACAACTTTTTCAAACAATGAAAGCTTCTCTTAGCTTCGAGAATTTAAAATTCTCTACTAACAGTGCCAACCACGTGAAGGTGTAAGCTTTTATGGCACCACTAACCTAAACATAAAAGTGTTAGTCAAAGAAATTTAAGTTTCAAATCAAACCATATATACTATAGATCTAGATATAATGTACGTGCAAAATACACAAATTTAAAATAAAATATAGATTCAAACTTAAATCTAGATCTTTAAGTTCTAAAAATTATCTATATATATATAATATATATATATATTGAAAAGAAATTATATATATACCAGACATGCTCGCATTGTAAAAATTCATTCCAATGAACCATCAGGATCGGATCTACTCTGAATAGCAGACAAGATTGCTTCATGATCTGACTCTCGAACCTTCCAAAGAATCTTGTTATTAGGCCTTCCTCGATATCTATACTACTGAATATTTGTCGCTAGAACTAGATGTGAATATAAGTGTATTTTCCTGTGTATCTCAAAGTCTACAAACACCCAAACAGAGGAGTTTTTTAATGGATACCGTCGAAACCAAGTTCCAGTAACTACCACTGACCCTATAGGATACTCAATATCTTCGCCATCTATAATAGGAGAAGTCAACTTCTCTCTTTCTTTCCCTCGATGCAACGACATAGAAATATAGTTATTCCTTCTTCATTGTCTTCTGTCACAATTACTGCAAACACATGTCCCTACAAAAAAAAAAAACCAAAGAGCTGAACAACTCAAATTTAAATTACATATTAAAATTTCAATGGACATATAACTCAATTTACAAAAATTAAATAAATAACCATATTTAAATCCTTGTCGCACCAAAATTAAAATTTCATCAAAGTCCTTGGATGTTGTAACTTCATCTACAGAAATAAGTCGTAATGCTTGTGGAGGTTGATAACTAGGAAGCGGAGTTAGAGGCCTACAAATCCATCCTTCCACCCATTCTTTTGAATCACACTCAGCAATGACAAATTCTATACAAGATGCACAAAATCATGTCAACTTTCTTGTCCATACGGCCCATGAAGTAGCGTCTGAGCTACAAAATGAGTGCATATCACTGGACCCAGTGAGTGTCATACAATCCTCGTAGTTAGCAATATGTTTTTCCTCTATCAACCAAAAATATCTGCAAACTGTGGAATTTTTCTTGAGAACCTCAGGCCATGTTGTCAGTACACACCATTCCACTATGCTCTTTGCATCTTTAATTTAGCACCATCTTTGTACTTCAACTCTTCTCTTGCAAGATCTCTTTTCACACATGCCCCTGCACCATCATGCTCTCCTTTTCCATGTCCAGCCTCAGTGAAACTCCAAATATGTTGCACACCCATCTTGACGTGCATTCTGCTCATCCAATAAAACATTCGTGCATTCTTAAACTGAGACGTGTAATTATCTGACCATATATAATGTTGTTTGAAGTGGATGTCCCTATCAGACAAGTTTCCATAAAATAACTAGAAACACCCTTGCACAAATTTAGTAGAATGAGTACGATCATCACTGATATAAAAGTGGTACTCTCTTAATATTTTTTGATCATTCTTTGTACTGTCAGGAGAATGTAGAAATGTTATATGCACAAAAATGGCAACTTGTACTGAGTTGTAATATTGCGATTGAACCTCCATTTGTGGTTGCAATGTGTAATTCTCTGCAAAATCGACCACTAAAACAATAGTACCAATAGGAAATGTGTCTTTGCATAGCTTGAATTGTTCATCCAACCATCGAGCTCTATGTGTATGCCTCGCATACTCATAAACAATTTCATCCTTAAATTTTCTCATAAATTGAAAAATGGGCATTTGTTCAGTAACTAGCTCACACCATTTCGACTCTTTTCCATCTTTCAACTGGTATGCAACTGATTTATATTTATCAAATTCAACTAAATTATGTCCTATTATACCTTCAATTTTCTCATGGATGCAACTTTCCAATTTAGGTAATCCATCGCATGTACTACAACTTCCATCTAAACAATCCTGACTATAAAAAAATTATCCAACTTCTTTTTCACAAAATATAGTAGGAATGAAATCCCTGGATGATATTGGTGGAACTTGAACACCACATTCAGATAACATAGTTTCAGAATGAAAATTAGAACGAATACGTAAAAATTTAGCATAATGCATTGCAAATTCAACATGTTGCCTACAACAAGTGGTGCGAGCATGGTTGATTTTCACATAGAATGGTTTCAACATTTCAAAAAAATGTTGACTAATTTTAATTTCCAGATTCTCTTGTTCAAACTTACGAAAAAATTGAGTTTAAGTCATATCTAAGAAATGCTTTGGATGTGGTTCACGATTAGTAGAACCAACTCTCTGTTTTATAACATCTCTTGTATTAGGTGAAACTCTAGTGTTATCATGCCAAAATTTAATAACAACTTCTCTTATGGCATCAGAATTATTTTTGTCCTTACGCGGTGCTCTATCAAAAAATGCCCAAAAATCGGCATTATTGAGTGATTGAAGGATATTACATCTTTCAATTGCTTTCATTAGAGTTTTTCGATTAACTTGCAACATTCGACTTGTTTGCATAATCAAACATTGTTTTTTTTTTATTGATTCACTTACAACACTAGTAGCAAGTACACGACGCACAATATTACTATCCCTAGTGCGTCTCTTGACACCAACAATGTGATATGCATCATGAAGGTTTTCAACAATTGTAGAGTTTTGACCACGTATGTTAGATGTTGTCAATCCTAAGATGTTTAATGTAGGTCTCATTTTAATCAATTTCATCAAACTACCAACAACTGACATCTTTGGGAATCATTAAAAATTTCAAAATGATTATCCCAAATTTCAGTGGCTTTTCTTCTGATTTGTCATTCAGAAAGTTTGTCAGACATTGGTTTCAAAAATGTTTTTCATCAATTTCAATAAAAAAATTAGGTTTCTTATGTAAAATCCTAGGAGGTGTTTTTGTCAAATTTTGTTTGTCTACAGTTTCAACATGAATTTCCTTATTCACATTTTTATTGTCTCCTTCAATTTCAACATTTGCTACATCATGAGTATTTAATTCTTCTTCAACATTGACAGTAAAAAATTCTTCATCACGAGTATTTAATTCAACTTCAACATTGACAGTAGAAACATTACCTAGTTCTTCATTGCTTACAATAGTTGGGATTGAAGATGAGTCTCTTCTAGATTCATGAAGTTTCTGCATTCGCCCAGCATTTTGAATTTTGTTGGCCTCTAATTTGTTTGGTGTTTTTTTACTTAATGACTTCCTTTTTTGACTTCGTTTTTTGTCTCCCATGATGTTTTTCTTCCGGTGATAAGAAAAACATGCAGAAAAAGACAGAATTTTGTAGTAATTCGTACGGTAAGGTCAGAGAGTAAAAATCACATGGTAATTCAGAACATTGGGATGTGTGTAAATATGATTTATGAACCGAGAGCGTGCTTTATAAATCACGCGTTTATAAAGTGCACTCGCAGTTTATAAAGCGCGCTCACGGTTTAAAAAACTACGATTGCGCTTTATGTTTAAAAAACCACGATCACGGATCTATCTGCCGAACCTAAGCCTCGGAAAATCTTTGTTTTTTCCCAACCAAAGCTATGAAAGGTCATTATAAAGTGTAAAAGGTCAAAAAATCTCAAATCTTCTCTTCTAAAGACTTGACCCATGCTAAAAAATTGAAAACATTTCACAAAAATGGTGCCATCGCATAGGGGAAACTCTTAGCTTCATAGAAATATTGTTTTTAAAGTGAATAGAATAAGATAAATATCATTTTATAATTTTTTACTAATAATAGGTCTTTAAGACAGTTTTTCCCATGAATGTTCATTTCTACGTTTAAGACTGTAACTTTTGATTTGATTATCAAAATATGATAATACTTATACCATCCTAAGCGTGGAACAAATTCAATACACGTTTAAAAAAAAATTGATTTCGATATTTGTTGATATAGTTATGGCGGGGAAAACAGAAAGCGCTCCATTTTCTAAAATATTTTTAGACCACTTTCATGGAAAAAATCATAAAAAAAAAATATTGCTAAAAAAAATACAAAATATAATCCATCATAAGACAGATAACTACATCTAACGTTTCACCAAAGGAAAAAAGAAAAACAAGATTTGGTCATCCAAAATGCGGGCAAACAGACTACAATCTTAAAAGTTTTTTCAAAAAAAAAACACTAAGTCATATAATTTTAAGTGTTTGATATAGCTAAACTTGTCCATTTTTTTACAAAAATTAGTATTTTAGAAACTAGATTCCGAATTCTACGATTCATATTTATATAAAATTTTCTAATATAGAGTGCATGTATAGCTGAATAATCCCTACAAGTTGAGATTTTGCTTTTTTTTGCAATATGATGTCCACGGATGACCCTATATTTGTCCATCAACTTCCTGCACTTACCCAAATGCTACAGATACCAAGTCCTGTAAAATTTATTATGTATGGGGTTCATAGACTGGTATGAAGCCACTCGTTGTATGTAAATCTAAAATTCTGAGGTTGGAAAGTGAACTATATTGAACCAGTGTAAATATGTTGTGTTAGTATGTAAACCCCCAAATGATTCCCCCCTCTTTGGGGGTGCATACAACATCACTGATAGGAGAATGTGGCCCCAAAAGAGGACCAACCGCACTCTGAACTATGTACCCTAGAAAGTTCTTGGTAAAAACCAAGGCATGCATAAATAAAAAGGCTAGCCAAATACAAGTGTAAATCTAAAATTACATGCATATAGAAAACATGTGTAAGCTACACAGACAATGTAGTAACTGTAAACACACAAGAAATAAAGTAGGTTGAAAAAAGGGGTTGCAAACATGGGACATCATTCATGATTTCACAAGAAACGCAAGTATATCATGGCTGAAAAAAACTAATAAGTGTGCACACAAAGCATATGACAAAGCCTGTAGATAAATAGCAGACAATGGCAGACAAGTAGAAACAAACAAACAAGTAGTCATCAAAACATGTAATCCTATAAAACAAGTGTTGCACATGGAACACCCGTTAGCATGTTAGAGAAATAACCAATATGTCAAAGTGTGTATGATCAAGTAATTTAATTTATTACGTACAAAATGAAACAATAGCACCTATATGAGAAGAATGTGGATGTCCCCAGTGACCAATATAGGAAGGGTAGAAGGTGAGAATCCATGCCACGTGTAAGAGTCTTATATCTGCAATCATATTAAACAAAGGTTTAATGTGCATGTGTGGATGATATAGATAATGACATATAAGAAATAAATCTAACATGTGTAGTAAAGTGAACATGTAAAACACTAGTAGATAGATTAAATGCCCCCAAGACAATGCAATATGTTGTGGATGGATGGAATGGAATGATAGGAGCCACGTGCCCCCCAAGTGGATGGAAGTGTATACAATGAGGTTCATTTTTCTCCCCCTTAGCAGTTAAGAATGAATCATAAATGAGAGTGCATCATCAAGAAATGGTCCAGTAGTGTGTGTTGTGTCTAGCGCGTTGTGATGAATGTGTATGTGTAGTGGTGATGAGATGTGACATTTGGAATAGATGTGTGTGACCCCTATTGCCGAACCATTTATCATGACTTGTTGAATGGATGATTGATGATTTACCCCTAAGTATGTATCACTATAAGATGAAAGGATGGGTGATGATTTAGCATTAAGCGTATACTACTATGTGATGAAAGGATGAGTGATGATTTATCCCTAAGCATATATCACTACAGAATGATAGAAATAGGTGATGATTTAGCCTAAATTGTATGTCACTACAAGATGAAAAGAGGGAGTGGTGATGTAACCTAAGGTGTATACCACTACCAAATGATAGAATAGGTGACAATTTATGTATATGTCACTAGGTTGGAAACGTTGCATGATGAAATGTCACATGGTGAGTGAAAGGTCCATTTGATTTGTAAGCACTCAGAAGTTGAGTATGGAATGAGTAACTAAAGTGCATCATAGGGTGGTGAGTGCAGCGTGTAGAAAAAAAGGTAGTATATGTATTATGAGACTAGACTACCACGGGGTGAGTAAGATTTGTAAATGTACAGTGTGGGAAATGAAATGTAGGATGTATAGGGTTTGTAGGATGTAGATTATGTAATATGTAGAATGCAAGAATAGGTGTAGATATAAATGAAATATGTAATGAGAAAATGTAATCTAGACTCATATGTAATGTAACCTATCATAATATGTATAATATATGTAGAAATGTACAGTGAATGATGTGACTATGTACAGGTTATGCATGGATATCCTAATAATATATGTATTGTGTACGATAAGGACTAATATAATTTGTATAATAAGTGCAAAATGAATGGTTTATGACATGCAATGTGTAATGAAATGTAATTTGTAATACCTAAGGTGTGGTGTATGGGGTTCAGTGTAATGGTAATCCCTCAATAGTTAAGTGTGAACTGAAGCATAAGAGTGCGTCATTGGGTAATGATGATGCCAAAATGCAAGATGAAAATGTAGATAGGAAAATGCAGTGATAATAGATGTATGATGGATATGAGAGGGGGGGATAATGTGTTCAGTGTTATGCCTCCCCCTTGGTAATGTACCAAGAGACTACATAAACTGGTCAATGAGATCATCATCTTCTAGATCAAAATCAAATGGATATGCATTAACAACTTGGTAAGCTATAGTGTTAGGTTGATCATGTAATGAGCCATTGAGATGTAATTGATACATGCCCATAGAATACTCCTCATCGATGAATGGAGGGAGTGGAAAACCATGTGCATACCAACGAGTGAGATTTTGTGTTTAGCCTAGGAAAGAACTATTACATATGATAATGCATCCAAAAGGTGTAGGAAAGGATATATCTGTATGATCCGGATCTAGAGTGCCCCCAATATACTTAAGCCAGGATTTTCCTAATGTGAGTGGGAAATTAGTAGGAGTGTGTACAAGAAAAATATCAAGATGAAATACAATAAGCCCATAGGAGGCTGTAACATGGACCAACCCATGATATAAGTGAGGGTGATATGGTGGGGGATGAATATCGCCAATAGAAAAACCTAAGCGAGCTAAACCATCATGTGTACATATTGTTTCAAGTGAAGTAGGATCTAACAGAATGTGTTCCCAATATGAATTGTGTATGAAAAGTGTGAAAGTGAATGGTGGAAAAATCAATGAGGAGAATATAGACGGTAGGGCAATTCCCATGGATGGATCAGGCCCCTGATATGGAATGATAGCAATAGTAGTAGAAGGCGGCATAGGAGGGACTTCATCTATCGTAAAAATAAACACCCTCAAGTGGTGGTAAATGAGGTGGGTCATCTATAGGTTAAGGCTCATCTATAGTATCAATGCGCGGAATAGGAAGACTAGTATTAGGATTATGGACACAGTGTTGGAATGGGTCACAGTCCCAAAAGATAGTATGCTCAATGCATTTATGTAAGAATTTAACACAATTATGGACCGAAGAAGCGATAGCCTGCATGGCATGAAGTCATGGTCTACCCAAAAAAAAATTGTATGAAATGGGAAAATCTATAACAAAGAATACTATGGGGAGATTTTTGGGACCAACAGTGATGGGAAAGGTAACATGACCAAAACATGGATGAACACTACCATCGTAAGCATACAATGAAATAGAAGAGGGACTAACGTCACGAGAGGACAAACTTAAAGCTTCAAGAAATGACATGGGACATAAATTAATTTTAGAGCCATTGTCAATTAGAGTGTGTTTGACACCTTTATTATGAATGTGACACATAATATGCAGTGGTGGATCATTATCAAAGGGATGAATGTCAGTGGGAGGGTTAGCCTTGAATGCTATATGTTGTGAAAATGCATCAGAAATTTTCTTATAAATGGAATCTGAATGCATGTCAGCAGAAACATGTGTAGTAGTAAAAATATGTTGGATGTGCTGAAGTAAATCAAGATTGGAAAGAAAATAACCATTGATATAGACATTCATGATGCTTGACTGTAAATGTAAACCCTAGAAGGTGCTATTAAGAAACATGGGGTTCATCAAAATGATTAATTAAAATTAACTAAATTAGGAAGAAGCATAGTGATAGTTAATCTAATCTAGGAGGACATTAAAACTGTAAATAAATTCACTAAAGTAGTATAAAGTAACTAAAATGATTAAAATTATTGAACTAATAGATATAAAATCATAATCTGCAAGAAGAATGCAAGGAAGGAACTGAGCTGATTACAGATGGTTGTCGTAAAGTGTCACATGTCTGACAGGAAATTCCAAATGCGGGAAAGGTTACACAGAGGTCCCAAAAAGTGTGGATTTGGAGGATCTGAGAAGACTAAAGCACCCAGGAGGGTACTAGGGTGCCCCAAGGTGCCCTGGTATGGAAGAAAAGGCCCCCTAGTCTCTGAAAAAGCTCAAATTTTAATTCTTTCTAGGTCGGAATATGACATGTAACCCTCGTCGGTTGTAGCTGGGGATGAGATCTAACTGGCCCTTTGTCACTCAGATTTGTGGAGAGATGGATAACACCTTCAAGAGGATTTGACCTATCCTCACTACTTTAGGTTGTGCCTTTCGACCAGGGTGAGAGGACCCTTAGTGTAACCTCTGTTTGATGAAGGAGATGGAGATATCCTTCTTTTGCACAAATTTTATGAAGAAAACCTTGGGAAAATATGGTCAATACTCCATAATTTAACTCTCAAGAGTTGTCACTTCTAAAAGATGGAGATACTTTCAACACAAGGCTAAGGTTACTGAAGACATTAAGAAATCCTGATTGTTCTGCATATTTTAGTAAATAGATTTTGTTCCTTTGTTGATATACAGGGAAAACAGGGGTAGTTCAGGATGGATTCATGGTTTTTGAATGATTTTGGTGGGAGATGAAGCAGGATAAAGTTGATTATACCAAATCTTTGAGGGACTTCACAACAATGGACAACTCAACAACATAAAGCTTTAGAATAGTTAAGACGTTCCTTCAACCAGAAGGTGTGCTTCAATGGAGGCCCAGATCATCACGTTTTCACACAATCTTTGAGACTCTAACATGAAGGCTCGAATTGAAAGACTCAATTAAACACCAAAATCTCTTGATCAATCATGCCTAAGGTACACCCAAAGACTTACAGACAATCTTTATCAACAAATGATAGTGAATTGATTTTAAATTTGTTTATCTCATCACAAGATGAAGGCTCTTCTTGAAATGAAATTACAAATACCACTAAACTGTCACAGGGATGAGATCCTATGTGATTTCACAAAGATTTCAATGTAAGATTGCAATAGGAATGAAAGAAACCTATTTGCAGACATTCTGAAACAAAGCAGACACAAATTTCTAGAGATTGGACACAAATTAATTTCAAAATTTCTTAGATTCATCAGCAGGGGAAAGCTTCCAGAGCAATCTCAGTGCTCATCAATGGCTATACATCTGCAACCAACTTGACATGATAGAAAATCTAACACAGAAGAAAATAACAGGTTATCTCGGCTTGGTCTCTCAGGAAGACGACTTTCTCAAATTTTCTCTTAAGAATTCAACCCCCGACCATTTGCAAGAGTATTCTCATTGCATTTATACATTTTACTCACTCAAATTTTCCCCCCAAAAGAGAAGAATATTCGAGGGACCTTTGCTTGTTACCAATTTGTTCTCAAAAAGTGATGTTTAACAAATTTGCATCTGAAAGCTGCCAGGTGGACCAATTGTGAACTGATCACGTTTCTTGGGCCCTCGACTAATGACTAGGATGCCATGCCACAACTTTTTGGCAATCCTTCTAATCATTCTGATTCTGTCATGTGATAAATCCCCTTTTTAATCATTTTTTAGGCTCTGCACAACTAGATATGACAGGTAATCCTTTTCACTCTCGAGGAAACACCTTTTTCATCTTTAGCGCCTGTAACTTTCATCATTTCATCCTTTTCCCTTTCTTTCCTCTGCAACTCTACCCTACATCCAACTTCTCTGGTAATTCTCATGTTTTTGCAAGTGCCCGAGTAATTCCAACTTCAAAATATCGATCTTAACAATCCTTAGACTCACAAATTAAGTTATGAATCCATTCAATGGCACTTTATAGACAGAGAGGACAAGGAATTTCATCAAAAATGATGAAAAATAATGTGTATTCGCGTCTCCAGGAGTCTTGGAGCAAAAATGGCAAAAAAATAGATGCAATACACAGCAACCATTGATTCTGCCCCTTTTCTACTTTATATCATAGCCGTCCACATGTTTCCTTGGCACAACTGCAAAGGAGAAGTACAGGGGCAAGTTTCCAAACAAGCGTGGGCCTTCCACATGCCCTGGGCCCAAGAAAAACGTCTTTTGGCCTTTGAAAAGTCTCAGTGTAAAAAGGAGCCAGCGGAAACCTCCACGTGTCTTGGCACACTGTGAGATGGATCCCCAAAAGAGCCAGACCCCAAATAAGTGAGGGCTCACCATGTGTCTCAGTCTGGAGAAAGTTGTTAAAAAAATTTAAGGTTCAGCGGAAGGTGCCATGTGTCTAGGGTCTGAGACAATTTTTCTTTGGCCATTGAAAAGTCCAATTAATGACAAAGTGAGTAGAAGCCTCCAAGTGTCCTCCTGGCACTTCTTCAAAATAAAACTTAGGGGCTGGTCCCCAAATAGGTGCGGTCCCTCCAATGTGTCCAGGCCTACCAAAATTACTTTAAAAAGTTTAAGTATAGAGCAAAGCTGGTGGAAGCCTCCACATGTCTCTCATCGTTTTTTAAGAAAATTGTTAAGGTGGGACCCTGAGGCAGATCCTCAAATGAACACTAGCCCTCCATGTGTCCATGGTCCGCCAAAACTGTACCGGCTGCATGAAAAATTTGTATAAGTCTTGGCAAGGCAGTGGAAATCTCCACATGTCTCCCTGGCGCAACTCCAAGGCCAAACCAAAAGGTGAATTTTCAAATGAGCACCGGCCCTCCACGTGGACCTCTTTTGAGGTTGAAGTCTTCCTTAGAGAATCTTGAAATGTTTTGTTCCAATATTCCATCTAAATTGTCTTTTATCATTTTCATGTGATTGAAACAAATATTTGACAATGTAAGAATATCTGTGCAATTGGAAAAAAGTGAAAACCCACCATTTGAGGACAGATCATTGAATTGATGAAGAGCTCCTTTTTGTCAAGGAATAAATTAATTTCAAAATGAGTAAATCAAAGTGAAATCTTCCAGAGAAATCCAAGCTCGTTTCCAATCTTACATCTACAACCAACTTGAGGGATAGAAAATCTTAACATGAAGGAAAGGAATTAACAAATATGATATTGGTCTCTCAGGAATTCCATGACTTTTCTCAAAATGAAAATTAATCCTCTGACCATTTGCAAGTGTATTCTCATTGCATTTATACATTTTTACTCACTCAATTTTCCCCCCAAAAGAGAAGAATATTCGAGGGACCTTTTGCTTGTTACCAATTTTTCCTCAGAAAGGACATTTAACAAATTCACATCCGAAAGCTTCCAGGTGGACCAATTGTGAACTGATCACATTTCTTGGGCCCTCGACTAATGACTAGGATGCCATGCCACAACTTTTTGGAAAATCCTTCTAATCATTATGATTCTTTCATTCAAGAAATCCCCTTTTAAATCATTTTATGGAGGCTCTGCACATCTAGATATGATAGGTAATCCTTTTCGATCTCGAGCTAACACCTTTTTCACCTTCTGTGCCTACAACTTTCATTATTTAATCCTTTTCCCTTTCTTTCCTCTGCAATCTTTGTCCCGCATCCAGCTTCTCTGGTAATTCCCATTTTTGCAAGTGAACAAGCAATTCCAACTTCAAAATATCAATCTTAACAATCCTTGGACTCACAAATTAAGTTCTGAATCCATTCAATGGCACTTTACAGATAGAGACGACAAGGAATTTCATCAAAAATGATGAAAAATAGTGCGTATTCACATCTCCAGGAGTCTTGGAGAAAAAATGGCAGAAAAATAGACACAATACACATTAACCATTGATTCTTCCCATTTTCTACTTTATGTCATAGTCGTCCATATGTTTCCTTGGCACAAGGTGCAAAGGAGAAGTACAGGGGCAATTTCCAAACAAGCGCGGGCCTTCCATGTGCCCTGGGCCCAAGAAAAATGCACCTTTTGGCCTTTGAAAAGTCTCAAGTTAAAAAGGAGCCAGCGGAAGCCTCCACGTGTCTCAATGGCACATTTTGAGATGGTCCCCAAAAGTAGAGACCCCAAACAAGCATGGGCTCAACACGTGTCTCATTCTGGTAGAGTTTGTTTAAAAATTTGAAGGTTCAGTGGAAGGCACCATGTGTCTAGGGTCCGAGACATTTTTCTTTGGCCGTTGAAAAGTCCAAGCAAAGGGCAGAGTGAGCGGAAGCCTCCAAGTGTCCTCCTGGCACTTCTTCAAAATAAAACTTAGGGGCCGGTCCCCAAACAGGCATGGTCCCTCCATGTGTATTAGGCCTTTCAAAATTGCTTTGAAAATTTTAAGTATAGAGCGGAGCCGGTGGAAGCCTCCACATGTCTCCCTGTCGCAATTGTTAAGGTGGGACCCTGAGGTGGATCCTCAAATGAGTGCCAACCCTCCACGTGTCCATGAACCAAAACTATACCTGGCTGCATTAAAAAATTTTCTAATTTTGGGCAAGGTAGCGGAATCCTCCACGTGTTCCCCGGGTAACTCCAAGGCCAAACCAAAAGGTGAATTTTCAAATGAGCGTCGACCCTCCACGTGGAAAAGTTTTGAGTTGAAGTAAGCCTTATAGTTTTCAAAGTGCCCCATCGAGCCACATCCAACCAAAAAGGGCCACATTTCCACTGATGTTGAGATGTAAATTTGATGGGGAAAAATACACCCGTCAAACCGTAAAATGCAGGAAAATCACCATTTGAGCCCGGAAATGAATCTTTCTTCAAGGAACAGAGAATTTGGAAATGATATAAGGCCCAAATGTGATCCTCCAAGCCACATCCAATCATGTTTCCATAGATATTTGGGACAAAAATGATAGGGACAACAAAATGTGACTGTGGAAAATGGAAGGAAAGGAAAAACCTGAGTTTTACGCCCAAGTTACAGACTCTTTCACATGGACAGAGGAACAAAAAATAAATTCTGGACTTTTAAGTGATCCTTGACCAAGGAAGGGACTGATCATGGCAACCAAATGGAGGACAAAGTTTTCATGCATCAATACGGGGAGATAGAAAACATGACAGAGCCCACAAACTGAAGAATTTCAATGACAAACGGGGTGAGACTAATTTGAGCACCAACATCAGCTCCGACTCAGGGATGGGCACTCCCTATGAGTGCCACAAGAACAAATAGTAGACCAAGTGCCAAAAAAACCATTGGGCAATGAAGTCAAAGAATAAGCTTGCAGAGCAGAGAAACCATAACCATCCTCCAAAAAATGAACCGAGAAACCAGCAAAACCAGGTCACCAAGGACCAGAATGAACAAAAACACAAAAGCAGAATGAAAACAAAGAACTATACACTATACAATGGAGTATACCTTGATTCTGAGAAATCAATCAAGGAAATGTTTCAAATGCCTGCCATTAACAGGCAATTCAAGCAGTTCCCCATCTAAGTCTTTTAGGAAGAAGGTATTTTCACCAATTCGAATATCAATTGAATAAGGGCCCATCCACAATGCATCAAATTTACCATGCTTTCCCTTATCTTCATGCCTGCTATCCCATAATAGCACAAGATCCCCAATGCTGAAAGCTCTTGGAGTCACCTTCTTGTCAAATAACTTCTTCAACTTTTCTCTGAACTTCACATGCCTCTGATGGGATGCCCTTCTTTCTTCATCTAACTCAATAATCTGATTGATTTGAGCATCATATGGACTAACTTCTTGATCTTCAATTTGTTGAACAAACTGAAATGAAGACAATTGCAAATGAAGGGGCAACAAAGCTTGAGTTCCATATACCAACTCAAATGGGCTTTTACCAATAGCTCTTTTGACACTGATTCTGTCATCCCAAACAACAAACTTCAGTTGCTCACCCCACTTCTTTTTGTTCAGCTCCAAGGTTCTTCTAATGATCTTCAACAAGTTTTTATTGCTGGACTCAACTTGTCCATTTCCTTGGGGATTGTAGTTAGAAGCATATGTCAAATTGATTCCATACTCTTTGCACATTGCCACCAAAGGTTTGGCTCTGAAACTCATGGCATTATCAGCAACAATTTTAGCTGGCACTCCAAATCTGCATATGATTTGATTCAACATGAAGTCCATGATAACTTGGTGTGTTGCTTTCTTGGTGGGGATTGCTTCCACCCACTTAGTGAAATAATCAATGGCTACAAGAATCCATTTATGACCAGCACTGGAAGGATCAGAAATTTCACCAATGAAATCCATTCCCCATTGCTTAAATGGGGCTTCAACTGACACAGGCTGCAAAGGAAGGGAGCCTGAAGCTTTCATTTTTCTAGAAAAATGCTGGCAACTTTCACATTTCCTAACCAATAGAGTTGTATCCTTGAAGAGAGTTGGCCACCAATAACCAACCCTCAAGATTTTATGTGTTGTAACTCTTCCAGCAAAATGTCCCCCACAAACTCCTCCATGGAGATCAGCAATTACCTTTGGGGCTTCATCCTCAGCAATGCATCTTAAGAGCACTCCCTCCGGGTTCTTCCAAGCTAACCCAAAATCAGTAATGACATATTTTTGAGAGGCTAACTTAAGAGCTCTTTTCTTATTTTTACTCAAATTTTCAGGGCAGCATAGATGTCTGAGATAAAATATTATATCCTTGTACCATTCAGAGCTTACCAAATTTTCAAGGACATCCACCCTTTCTCCTTCTACTTCATTCACCTCAATAGTTTGCAAGTTTCTCTCAGCCATAAGCTTAGCTAGGCCCAAACCTCTTACCAATTTTGTGGTTTGGATATCCATGTCATATTCCTGCAACTTGTTCACCCATCTGCATCTTTTTCTTGAGACCTCCATCTCTGATAAGATGTCTTTCACCATGGTGTGGGGAACATAAGCAACAACTTTAGAGCTCAAGATGTAGGGTCTGAAAACCTTTGTTGCTTTCACCAAGGAAAATGCTTGCTTCTCCATGATGGTGTACTTCAACTCAGCTCCTTGTAATGCCTTACTGAAAAAGGCAATTGGTCTCTCATCCCCTTCATCATCCTTCTGCAACAAAACAGATGCAATGGTGTTTTCTGAAGCAAAAGAAAACACTTGAAAAGGCTTCTTGTAATTTGGAGCTGCCAAAATAGGGGCATGCTTTAGTGCTTCCTTGATCCCATTGAAAGCTTGAATGGAAGCTTCTTCCCATTTGATAACTTGGTCCTTTTTCAGCATGCTAGTAATGGGGATGGTCAGCTCAACAAAGTTAGACACAAATCTTCTGATAAAGTTTATTTTTCCAAAGAAGGATTGAACTCCCTTCTTAGTTCTTGGAATTGGAACCTTGCTGATGGCTTCCACTCTCTCTGGATCAATCATGACCCCTTACTTTGATACAATGTGACCAAAGCTTTTCCTTTTGCACTCCAAAGTGAAACTTCTTGGGATTCAATGATATGCCATACTCTCTACACCTTAACAACATTCTCTCCAAGTGTTGCAAGTGATCATTTCTTTTTCTGGAAAACACAGTTACATCATCTTGATAAACAACAATGAAATCATTAATATAACCAGCAAATGCTACATCCATTGCTCTTTGGAAAGTTTCTTCAGCATTCATTAAGCCAAAAGGCATCCTGACATAGACATAAGTTCCCCAAGGAGTGGTAAAGGAAGTCTTTATTCTTTCTGACTCCTTCACAACAACTTGATTATAGCCAGAGAAACCATCCAGAGTGGATAACAATTCAGAACCAGTTACCAATTGTAGCATATTCTCCATGTTTGGCAAAGGGTAATTATCTTTCAATGATGCTTTATTCAGGTTCCTGAAGTCTACGCATAACCTTATATCACCATTCTTTTTTCTGACAGGCACTAGGTTTGCAACCCAAGATGAGTACCTTGTGGGCTGAATGATCCCTCCATCCCTCAACTTCTTCAGTTCTTCTTGCATCTTCAAAGAAAGGAGTGGATTGATGGGCCTCTATTTTTTCCTGAAAGGCTTGGCATTAGATTCAAGAGGAATTTCATGTTGGAACAAATCTTCCCTGTATGCCTTCAACTCAGAGTAAGACCAAGCTAGGTAGTCTTGATATTTCTTCAACAATTGAACATAGGACTGCTTCTCTTCCTTGCTGAGATTGCTTCCTAACCAGATTTTACGTGGTTTTTCCTTTGTGCCCAGGTCGTGCTCTTCCACATCTCTTGAAACTGACATACTTCTTTTAATAATGCAATCAACATTATCAAAGTTTGATTCAAGTGCCACCAAACCTCTGGGAATCATGTTTGTCTTCAGTTGGATGATGTCTTTTCCAAATAAAGTTTCCTTTCCTTCAGCAACACACACCATTGGTTCCCAATCTATATTTTGGTCAGCAAACTCACCTTGGTTCTGCAGAAACCATTTCACCTGGGCATCATCATCAAACACTTGCCAATTTTTAACGTTATCAGGGACATAGATGGCCTTGTTAGTATTTCAACATCATACTCACAAAATGGAGACACTGTACAATTCCCAAATCTGGATCCTAGCACTGCTAACTTGTCTGCAACAACATTAAACTTTCTATCATGGTGCACAATATTAAAAGAGTCAAACATTTCAATCAAATCCCAGACTGCATGCTTGTATTGTTTCATTCTCTGATTTTTAGTAGCATACAGTTTTCTAATTTGCTTGACAATCAGTTCTGAATCCCCTTTGACAATGATATCCTTTATACCATATTTCCATGCAATTCTCAAGCCTAATAACAGTGCTTCATATTCAACAATGTTGTTAGTGCATTCAAAGTTGAGTTTGAAAGAAAAAACAAACTCTTCTTGGCCTGGAGAAATCAGAACAATGCCAACACCATTTCCAAACTTGGAACAAGCTCCATCAAATAACAAGGTCCAAGGTAAACCTACTTGTTCAAGACATTTACATTGATCAATCTTATGCTCTTTGCCATCAGCAAACCCAACAAAGTTATCAGCATCTACATCAGCATACAACACTTCATAAGAAGCATTATTGGGATCTTCAATGAGGTGCAACATCTTCTTCTCTCCATACAACTTTACAAGGCTCCCTTCAATTGGAATGGTGGAAAAAAGACATATCCATCTGAACACTTCCACCAACACTTGCAGCCCACTTTCTTGATAACAACATGCCCCATTTGGCAGGGAAATCAACAATAGCAACATCACGTTTTAAGCTCTTACTTGAATAAGCTACAAGTTGTACCACCAAACCTTTTACACATCCTACAACTAGGCACCTCTCTAGAATCCATTGCAGTACACTTGCCATAAGTTGTTGTCACTTTAATGTTCAATTCATTCATGACTTCTAGAGGCATAACATTGCATGATGCTCCAGAATCAAACATACAATTGTGCAGCAGTCTGTCCTTAATAATCAGTGTTGTAAAAAATGGATCAACATTTAATTGAGACTCAACCAAAGATGTTCCCAAGTAAACTTCAGGTGGTTCACCTATCTCCTCCAATGCTGGTGGTTTTTCTAGGTCTACAATGGTTAGAGGAGTGTTTACATTATTTATATTTCTACCTTGGGCACTCCTATCTTCTTCCAATCCCAAATACTCAAAAGCCCTCTTCTTGTGCTCAGGAATCCTAAGCAGTTCAACAATTGGGACAAAAATCTTGATCTGACTCAAGACTTGGGCAATGTCATAGGGAATGTATTTGGGCAAAGCAACATTTGGAGAAAGATTGACAAACTCATCAGATGGCACAAGATTTTTCACATTTTGGGCATGGGTGGGAACACCAGTTCTACTTGAGACAACAAGGCCTTTTCCAGATGCATCTTTCTTTGGAGCCTCTTTTGGGACATTGGTGAGAACTGGGGTCTTTGGTTTGGCTTGAGGCCCTGCCCCTTTGACAACTTTACTTCTTGTGTTATACTCTTTTTCTTGGGCAACAACAACATTCATTAATAGTTGTCTATCCTCTTCTGATGGGATTCCTCCATCATACTTCTTAATCATTAGAGCTCTTAGGTACTCAAAATCATTATTAGGAAGTTCAAAATGCTTGTACCATATCTATTTCTAAAGCATGAGAGGGAGGAAGAAGAGGTACCGGTGAATGCAGTCCCAAAAACTTGCAGCAGTTCTTGCACTTATTACCTTAGTTGAAGTTGCTCCTTGTTGTGAGCTTGTAGAGCAGTCCACCATGCATGCATCATCATCAATGTTATCATCATCATCAGCTTCTTCAACTTGCTGATCTATTTCACATGGTGGGCTAAGAAGCATTTGTCACACCAATCCATTTGATTTGTCTCTTCAACAACAGAAACTCTGGCATTTAGAGGATCAGGCACTACTCTATTTTCCCTAGCTTGGGGTTGTCTAGCTCCCATGGGTCCTTTACCTCTGTCATCAGATCTCTGATCATTTCTAGGATGATTTGCAAATATGTCTTGTCCTTGTTGCCTATGCTGACCTTGAGAACCTTGTCCAATTCCTTTCTCTACCCTGGCTAGCTTGTAAGAGATTTCTTTGACAGCTCCGGCCAAAGTCTTTACAACTTCCTCAAGATCCACAACCTTACTTGATTGAGGCTTCTCAGGGTTGATCAGTTTAACACCCTCCCTCTTAGGAGGTTTTCCAACTGCTTTAATGTTGTTCTCAATTTGTAGAGCCATGGTAAAGGCCTGCCTCAAAGTTCCAGGGTTCTTATCCCTCAAATAGTAAGCAACTTTCTTATCAAATGCATCTGAATACTTTATCAGACATGATTCATCACATGGCCTCAAATTAACAGGCAGTCTTCTCAATGTTTTGTTAAATCTTGTATTGAAATCATGCACTGATTCATTAGGATTATTTTTTATATTTTCAAACTCTGATAAAAGAAACCTAGGGTTCTGTTTTATCACCATACTGCATTCTAAAAGCATTCTTCATCTCTGTCCAGGAGTCAATGGAATTATCTGGCAGAGATTTATACCAGTCCCTTGCATCTTCTTCTAGAGTATGGATAAATAATTTAATGTATACATCCTCAAATTCTATTTCAAAAGTCCTCCATCATATTGACAAAGAGTTTCAAGTGTTGATCACCAGTGATTGCATTATTTCCTTGAAACTTAGGCAATCTATTTCTTACATCTTGTGGCACAACATTTGGATAGCCAGCCATACCTCTAAAACTAATGGGACCAAAAGTATTAACAACAAATGGAGGTCTGGGTGGAGGCTGAGCCATATTATTTTGAGGAGGTGATCTTACAGGAGAAACAAAATGATGAGGAGTGAGGGGTCTGTGTGGTACAGGGATACAATTTTCAGAATGACTGCCCTCTAAAGGCTCTGTTTCTTGGAAAACTCTATTAGATTTGGAAAATACTGGGGCAGATTGAGAAGAAAATGTTTCAAATACAAAAGAAGGACCCTCTCCAGATGGAGAATTCAATTCAACAAAGAGACTACCTGATTCAGAAGCACTTGAGGAAGTATTGCAATCTTCAATCACAGGCTGATCAGTTTCACCAATGGAGATCTCTTTTCTTGATGCTTGATCTCCAACAACCTTCCAAATTCTTCTTCCTTCGGAATTAGACTTTTCAAGCTCTTGAAACAACCTTCTACTAGGGTCTCTCATGAAGATAAATCTTCTTCCTTCTATATTTTCAGATATTAATGACAAATCTTACTTGATATATGTTAAGACAATGGTATTTATAAAGAATTTAAACATCATGGAGTCACCACTAAGGATTTTCACCTTAGTTTGTGCAAATGCACTATGAAAGACCTATCAAATGTCTGTCAATACCAGATTCATGCAAAGCTTACAAGATCTACTCTTCTTTTACCCAAATTTATCAATGATGATACAAACTTTAGTGCAATAACTGTATAAGCTGGAAATATTGCACTCAGAACTCACAACTTTGAACAATTCTTACAGATCTGAACAGATAATGATGTTTCAGCAATGTATTAGCACTTTAAAATCATATTAAAAGCTTTACCAGGGTCTGTATGTGTACACCTTTGTTCAAATACTTCAAAGAGTCCCCAGCAATGGTGCCACGAGTGTTGGTATCCAAATTTGTTCTCCTTTTCAAGCCAAGCAACAACACAGATTGGACATGGAGCTTAGAGACAGATAGATCATAGTGTGTGTCATTTTGTAGCTGGGGATGAGATCTAACTGGCCCTTTGTCACTCAGATTTGTGGAGAGATGGATAACACCTTCAAGAGGATTTGACCTGTCCTCACTACTTTAGGTTGTGCCTCTTCGACCAGGGTGAGAGGACCCTTAGTGTAACCTCTGTTTGATGAAGGAGATGGAGATATCCTTCTTTTGCACAAATTTTATGAAGAAAACCTTGGGAAAGTATGGTCAATACTCCATAATTTAACTCTTAAGAGTTGTCACTTCTAAAAGATGGAGATACTTTCAACACAAGGCTAAGGTTACTGAAGACATTAAGAAATCCTGATTGTTCTGCATATTTTAGTAAATAGATTTTGTTCCTTTGTTGATATACAGGGAAAACAGGGGTAGTTCAGGATGGATTCATGGTTTTTGAATGATTTTGGTGGGAGATGAAGCAGGATAAAGTTGATTATACCAGATCTTTGAGAAACTTCACAACAATGGACAACTCAACAACAGAAAGCTTCAGAATAGTTAAGACGTTCCTTCAACCAGAAGGTGTGCTTCAATGGAGGCCCAGATCAACACATTTTCACACAATCTTTGAGACTCTAACATGAAGGCTCAAGTTAAAAGACTCAATTAAACACCAAAATCTCTGATCAATCATGCCTAAGGTACACCCAAAGACTTACAAACAATCTTTATCAACAAATGACAGTGAATTGATTTTAAATTTGTTTATCTCATCACAAGATGAAGGCTCTTCTTGAAATGAAATTGCAAATACCACTAAATTGTCACAGGGATGAGATCCTGTGTGATTTCACAAAGATTTCAATGTAAGATTGCAATAGGAACAAAAGAAACTATTTGCAGACATTCTAAAACAAAGCAGACACAAATTGCTAGAGATTGACACAAATTAATTTCAAAATTGCTTAGATTCATCAGCAGGGGAAAGCTTCCATAGAAATCTCAGTGCTCGTCAATGGCTATACATCTGGAACCAACTTGACATGATAGAAAATCTAACACACAAAGAAAATAACAGGTTATCTCGGATTGGTCTCTCAGGAAGATGGCTTTCTCAAATTTTCTCTTAAGAATTCAAACCCCTGACCATTTGCAAGAGTATTCTCAATGCATTTATACATTTTACTCACTCAATTTTCCCCCCAAAAGAGAAGAATATTCGAGGGACCTTTTCTTGTTACCAATTTTCCTCAGAAAGTGACATTTAACAAATTCACATCTGAAAGCTGCCAGGTGGACCAATTGTGAACTGATCACATTTCTTGGGCCCTCGACTAATGACTAGGATGCCATGCCACAACTTTTTGGAAATCCTTCTAATCATTCTGATTCTGTCATGTGAGAAATCCCCTTTTTAATCATTTTCTAGAGGCTCTGCACAGCTGGATATGACAGGTAATCCTTTTTGCTCTCAAGGCAACACCTTTTTCATCTTTTGCACCTGCAACTTTCATCATTTCATCCTTTTCCCTCTCTTTCCTCTGCAATTCTGCCCCGCATCCATCTTCTCTGGTAATTCCCATTTTTGCAAGTGCCTGAGCAATTCCAACTTCAAAATATCGACCTTAACAATCCTTGGACTCACAAATTAAGTTCTGAATCCATTCAATGGCACTTTACAGATAGAGACGACAAGGAATTTCATCAAAAATGATGAAAAATAGTGCGTATTCACATCTCCAGGAGTCTTGGAGAAAAAATGGCAGAAAAAAGATGCAATACACAACAACCATTGATTCTACCCCTTTTCTACTTTATATCATAGCCATCCATGTGTTTCCTTGGTGCAACTACAAAGGAGAAGTACAAGGGCAAGTTTCCAAACAAGCGTGGGCCTTCCACGTGCCCTGGGCCCAAGAAAAATGCCTTTTGGCCTTTGAAAAGTCTCAGTGTAAAAAGGAGCCAGCGGAAGCCTCCACGTGTCTCAATGGCACATTTTGAGATGGTCCCCAAAAGTAGAGACCCCAAACAAGTGTGGGCTCACCACGTGTCTCAGTCTAGCAGAGTTTGTTAAAAATTTGAAGGTTCAGTGGAAGGTGCCATGTGTCTAGGGTCCGAGACATTTTTCTTTGGCCGTTGAAAAGTCCAAGCAAAGGGCAGAGTGAGTGGAAGCCTCCAAGTGTCCTCCTGGTGCTTCTTCAAAATAAAACTTAGGGGCCGGTCCCCAAATAGGCGCAGTCCCTCCATGTGTCCCAGGCCTTTCAAAATTGCTTTGAAAAGTTTAAGTATAGAGCGGAGCCGGCGGAAGCCTCCACATGTCTCCCTGTCACAATTGTTAAGGTGGGACCCTGAGGCAGATCCTCAAATGAGCGCCAGCCCTCCACGTGTCCATGGTCTGCCAAAACTATACCGGCTGCATGAAAAATTTGTCTAAGTCTGGGCAAGGCAGCGGAAACCTCCACGTGTCTCCCCGGTGCAACTCCAAGGCCAAACCAAAAGGTGAATTTTCAAATGAGCGTCGACCCTCCACGTGGACAAGTTTTGAGTTGAAGTGAGCCTTAGAGTTTTCAAAGTGCCCCATCTGAGCCGCATCCAACCAAAAAGGGCCACATTTCCACTGATGCTGAGATGTAAATTTGACGGGGAAAAATACACCCGTCAAACCGTAAAATGCAGGAAAATCACCATTTGAGCCCGGAAATGAATCTTTCTTCAAGGACAGAGAGTTTGGAAATGATATAAGGCCCAAATATGATCCTCCAAGCCACATCCAATCATGTTTCCATAGATATTTGGGACAAAAATGACAGGGACAACAAAACGTGACTGTGGAAAATGGAAGGAAAGGAAAAACCTGAGTTTTATGCCCAAGTTACAGACTCTTTCACATGGACAGAGGAACGAAAAACAAATTCTGGACTTTTAAGTGATCCTCGACCAAGGAAGGGACTGATCATGGCAACCAAATGGAGGACAGAGTTTTTCATGCATTAATACGGGGAGATAGAGAAAACACGACAAAGCCCGCAAACTGAAGAATTTCAATGACAAACGGGGTGAGACTAATTTGAGCACGATCTAATTTTATAATTAATTCTGAAATGGATGACTAGGAAAAAGATGAGAAATGAACAATACATAGAAAGAGCCTTAAAAGTTGTAGGAAATTAGAAAATGGATTGGGGTGCTCTGTGCTACGCGCTTAACCTATTGCTTGTATTAGGATATGAGTAGCCAGCTTGTGGCTTACCATATCATTTATACTTTCTCATGCTTAATAGGTTGGCCTTGGTGATTGGCCACAGCATATGAATAGTATATATAGGGGATTGTAGGTAGTATTTCATTATCATTTGAGCATTTGAGTCTTATTATATGGTTTGGAGGTTGCCCCCTCAAAGTGGCGAAGCTATTCTAATTACATATTGAGATCATTATTCTGAAATATTGTGTTATTTGGTGTTCTATTGTTGCTCATAATTTGAATTATACAAGTAATTTCATTACAAGTGGTATCAAAGCTACGATCTAGGCCCAAAATTAGGGTAAAAACCCTAATGTTTTGTCTCCGCCATATATTGCGAACCAGTAGCGAACTGTTGGGAGATATTTTCAACAGAGTTGCGAAACATTTCAAGTAAGGTTCCCTAAAAATTTCAGACTTTTTTTATTTACTTTGCAAAAGTTATTACAAATTTAGGTTTTTTCATAAAATCACTCCCAAGGGTGCAAATTGTGGGAATGTTTTCAAGTTCCTTACATTTTCAGAAAGCTCTCAAAAAACTAGTATTAGTATCTTCTCTTTGTATTTTCCTTTTCAGTCAAATTTGTATCGAAAACCTAAACCCTAAGGTTTTACATCATGGCGGGGCCTTCCATAAGAGCAAAAAAGAATCTAGTTACTCTAGGTAAAACCCCAAATAAAGATAGGGTAGTGATTGAAGAGATGGAGTTAGAAGGGGGTAAATACAGATTCCTTATCACTAGGGTTTACCTCAGTTGATCATAAGGTGAGCCAACTTGAGTATGAGCTGAGAAAATGTACAATCTGAGATGGCCTCTAAAGGGAGACAGAACAAATCAATCAGCGGTTACATGATATCATACAACATGTAAAGGGTAAACAGTATGGCCAAAATCCACCCCATATCAACCAAGGAGGATCTTCAGTTCAAAATCATGGACAAAATAACCATGTTGGATCACTTTTCCAGCCCAATCAGAATCCAACTTATTCGCAACCATGGAACATGATGCCAAAAGTGGATATGCGCAAATTTGATGGTAAGGATCCCCTGAATTGGATAAATCAAATGGAGAACTTCTTTGAGTTACATCAAACACCATCAGGAAAAAAGGTAACATTGGCATACCTGTATCTTGAATTAGACCAATTTGTTTGGTATCGATGGTTATGTGCTCAAAGGTAGAAGAATGGTCTCGGTGTCACTTGGACAATTTTTACCAAGGAGTTGAAATTGCACTATAGTTCCAGTGTTTTAGAGAACTACTTTAGTCAATTAGAAAAGTTATGGAAAATAGGATCAGTCAAATATTATGTGCATCAATTCTAGAACCTATCCTTAAGGGTGGAGAATATTTCAAAAGATAATCTAAATGATCTTTTTCTTAGGGGTCTTAATGACCACATCGAGCATGAGGTACGTATGTTTAATCCACTCAAGCTTTCTGATTCTATTATCTATGGCACGTCGAGCAGAGGAAAAAGTTCTTTGTAGTAGGAGGCCGCCTTTCATCAACACCAGAGACCATAGTATCTCTTCCCCTTCATTTGTTAGGCCAATTAGACTAACTCCTCAACAAATGGAATAAAAGAGAGCAAAAGGATTATGTTTTAACTGTGATAGCAAATATGGACTGGGACACAAATGTACTGAGAAGAAGTTGTTCTATATTGAGGGAGGTAATGAGGATGATGAGGAAGCTGAAATTATAGGAGAGGCTAAGGAACCAGTAGACGATGAAGTAGAGGATCACCAACCTACAATTTCTTTTCATGCATTGTCAGGTATTAGTACTCCTCACAAACACTCGAGGTTATTGGAGTTTATCTCAAAAAATAGAAGGTGGCGGTGTTGATTGACTCGGGGGAGTACTCATAACTTCATAAATAGTAAGTTAGCTGCCCGCCTCAATTGTTTTATTTACCCGGCTCCAGAAATGCAAGTTATGATTGTGGATGGTGGGGACAGTCAAGTGCACAGGAAAGTGCCATAGTATAAAGCTTTCCATAGGATACTATATGTTTAGACTCACCTATATTTTCTATTTCTATGGGAGGGGCAGATATTGTTTTAGGTGTCCAATGGCTCACAACCTTAGGTACTATAGAGATGAATTTTCAAGAATTGTTCATGTGATTTCATTCAGATGGAAGGAAAATACAATTGAATGGGATGGTAGCTAAGTCTCCACAGATTATTAGCTCTCATCAGATGCAGAAGGTTCTCAGAAAAGGAGTAGATGGATTTATAGCAAAGTTATTTTCCATAGAAGTACAAAATACAGATTCTTCAATGCCACCCAATCTTCAAAAGATTGTTGATGCTCACTCATCTATTTTTGATGCAATTCCAAAGGTACTACCATTAGTTAGGGATCATGATCATGCCATTCAGTTGATTTCTAGGATCCAAACACCTAACATCAGACCATACAGATACCCATATTCCCAGAAAAGTGAGATCGAGAAAATGGTTAAGGAAATGTTGAAGGCAGGGTATCATCAGGCATAGCCAGAGTGCATATTCTTCACTAGTGGTCATGGTACATAAGAAGGATGAAACATGGAGGAAGTGTTCAGATTACCGAGAACTCAACAATTACACCATCAAAGTTAAGTTTCCTATTCCAGTAATTGATGATTTACTTGACGAATTACATGGTGCTATTTATTTCACAAAATTAGATCTTCGTTCGGGGGGTACCATCAAATTAGAATAAAAGAGGAAGATGTTCATAAAATAGCTTTCAGGACTCATGAGGGCCAATTATGAGTTTTTGGTACTGCCTTTTGGTCTTACAAATGCTCCCTCAACCTTTCAAATCTTAATGAACAATGTTTTTAGGCCATTTTTAAGGAAATTTGTATTAGTTTTCTGTGATGACATATTGATTTACAGTAAGGCATGGGAAGAACACTTGCAACATGTAAATAAAGTGTTGGAAGTTTTGGAGAAAACATACTCTCTATGCAAATCCATCCAAATTTTCTTTTGGTGTAGCAATAGGTAGAGTACTTGGGTCACATTGTTTCCCATGAAGGCATCAAATTTGATCCTCAGAAGATCAAAGCTATGGTGGAATGGCCAATGCCCCAAAACTCTCAAAAATCTTTGTGGGTTCCTAGGGACTAACAAGGTACTACAGATGATTTGTGTGGGGATATGGTAGAATAGCAAACCCACTCACTGCATTGCTAAAGAAGGATGCCTTCCATTGGACAAATGTAGCCACTAAATCCTTTGAGCAGCTGAAGGAAGCCATGTGCAGCACCCTAGTTTTTGGATACTCCCAACTTCTCAAAAACATTCATTGTTGAATGTGACGCTTCAAGATCAGGATTGGGAGTTTTTCTAATGCAGAAAGGGAAGACCAATTTAATTTGAGAGTTTCCAATTCAAAGAAAAATATCTGCTCAAACCTATCTATGAGAAAGAAATGATGGCTATTCTTCATGCGGTCAAGCAATAGAGGCCATATCTCATGGGTAGACACTTCAAGGTTAAAAACGGATCATGAATAGTCTCAAATACTTTTTTGGAGAAAAGGTTATCATCTGAAGAACAAAAAAAGTGGGGAACAAAAATGTTGGGTTGTGATTTTGAAATCATATACAAAAAGGGTAAAGAAAATGTAGTAGTTGATGCATTGTCCAGAAGGGATACACCCGTAGATGCCTTTACTATGTGGAATGTCCATGTTGATGGCCGATTGGGTGGATGAAGCAAGATTGGAATGGGATCAAGATAAGGATACACAATCTATAATACATAATATCAAGCAAGGATCTATGACCCTCTAAAAATTTTTAGAGTGGAAAGGTAATGCCCTATGGTACAAGGACAGGTTATACTTGAGGTAAAGATATAAGGTGAAGCATAAGATTCTTGTAGAGCTACATGCCTCACCTGTTGGAGGACACTCTGGGTTTTTGAAGACATATCATAGAATAAAAAGAGAATTATTTTGGGAAGGAATCAAGGGGGATGTACAAAAGTTTGTATCAGAGTGTTTAGTGTGCCAACATAACAAAGGGGAAACAATTAAGACACCAGGTCTGTTGCAACCCTTACCAATTCCTAGCCAGATATGGGAGGAGGTCTCCATGGATTTCATCACCGGATTGCCTTGTTCAAAGGGTAAGAATGTTATTTTCATGATTTTGGATAGGCTCAAAAAATATGCCCATTTTTGTGCCCTATCACATCCATTTGCAGCCAGTATAGTCGCAGCTGTTTTTTTCGAGACAGTTCAAAGGCTACATGGAACCCTAAAGATAATTATAAGTGATCGTGATCCTATTTTCACAAGTAATTTTTGGACGGAATTATTTTCATGTTTAGGTACTCAGCTAGCTCACAATTCGTCTTATCATCCTCAAACTGATGGGAAAATGGAAGTGGTCAATAAATGCTTAGAGGGGTATCTAAGTTGTTTTTGTATCAGATAAGAAGAAAAGGTGGATTAAATGGCTACCACTTACATTATGGTGGTATAACACATCTTTTCATACCTCTTCTCAAATGACCCCATTTTTAGCATTATATAGTTACCATCCACCTTCTATCACTTCCTCCTTGAGGGTGCAAACTAAGGTCAGAGATGTTGAGGAACACATTCAACATCAACAACAAGTTTTGGCTAATTTTGAAGGAGAATTTAGCATTAGCACAAAACAGGATGAAACAACAAGTAGATCAGCACCGTAGTGAAAGACATTTTGAAATTGGTGACTGGATTTTTATATGTCTCCAACCTTACAAAAAATATGTCCCCAAAGAAACAAAAAAAGGGACAACAAACTTTCTCCTAAATATTATGGCCCTTATCAGGTTCTACAAAAAATTGGCAGTGTTGCTTATAAACTAGAGTTACATCCATCTTCACACATACACCTAGTATTCCATGTTTCATGCCTGAAGAAGGTTATTGGATAGAAATTTGAAGCCTAGGAACAGAGTTGCCAGAAATTGACTGAGGAAGGAAGAATCATTTTGGAGCCAAAGAAGATTTTGCAAACACGTACTAAGAGGCTGAGAAACAGAGATATTAAAGAATATATGATCAAGTGGAAGAATCTGAGTATAGAAGATGCAACCTTGGGAGGATGAAGGTTTTCTACAGCAATATCCAAGATTATTCAACATTGAGGACAACATTGGTTTCAAGGGGAAGGGCATGCTACTTCCTTAACCTATTACTTGTATTAGGATATGAGTAGCTGACTTGTGGCTTACCATATCATTTTATTATACCATTTATACTTTCTCATGCTTAATAGGTCGGCCTTAGTGATGACCATAGCATATGAATAGTATATATAGGGGATTTTAGGTAGTATTTCATTATCATTTGATCATTTGAGTCTTATTATATGGTTTGGAGGTTTCCCCCCTCGAAGTGGCGAAGCTATTCTAATAGCATATTGAGATCATTATTCTAAAATATTGTGTTAGTTGGTGTTTTATTGTTTCTTATAATTTAAATTATACAAGTAATTTCATTACACTCTGGGTAGGACTGGGGCACCCTAGTATAGGCCCCAGTACCCCAGTTTAGGCTAAAATGACAGGAAAGCGTTGAAACAAACTGGGCATGCATATAAAAATGTGCAGAAATGCCAAAATAAAAGTAAAATAAGATGGCCAAAAGGTGGGGGTTAATTAGTACTTTCTTCACTCAAGAACCTTCTAAATAGGAGTATGCAGACCGAGATAAATAATGTCTAAGGTGCATGATTTTGTGACTACAACATGTCTATGGATAGTCATATCAAAAAAAATTGTTACATGGGTCTTCAAAGTGATATCAATGTGAAGTCAAGGGAATATTTGGCATATATCACAGCTATCCATAGGGGATTTGAATAACATAGTCCTAGCACTATCTCATTGATATGAGTACCACAATGATACCATAGTGGTTGTAGTTATGTAAGCCCAATCTATACCATGTCAAAACTCATTACTCCATAGTGTTTTTTGTTTAATTTCTATCAGGAATTAAGTTAACTGAAGACTTAGTGAAAGCATTCATGGGAATTCTTATGGTAGTATAGTTGAGATATGTTAGAGCTAGTTCCAGAGTGCAAAGATCTTTTGCAGTCATGGAGGAGGTTGTAAATAGGTCTAGTACATATTTTGAGGTCAACGGGTTTTGAATAAAATGTATGCATAAGTGGTTTTGAGGTACTAATGTCTGAAGAGGCTTCATTCCTTAACAGAATAGGAATGTTCTGAATCCTAACCCATACATGTAATAGGTGTGTATAGTTGAGTCTAGGCCTATTTATGGATGTTAAAAGCCAATGATAGGTATTGTAAGAAGAATGAGGAATCAAATGGACATATAGACATTGTAGGAGGAACTACTGTGTGATAAGGCCAGTGGGTGGATTACCCTCCCAAAACCCTAGTTTCATAATGATAAGTGAAAATATAAGCGTATGCATAAATTAGGTTTATAAATCAGAATTTTGGCTTGTGGATTAAGATATTATAGAGAAATAGTTTTGTTAGCAAGAAGGTCTTAGGGTTTCTTTCATAGTCTGAAACATAGATTTGTAAAATGTATGTGGCATTGGTGATAATCAAAAGAATAATGGTCATTAAACATAGGTCCTTGTTGTTTGGAAACATCAATAATAATAGGTGATGATAGTTACATTATATTATACTCGAGTAGTTTGCATAATGTAATACAAGGAGGTTGAAGGAAATGATTGTAATATTGTGTATAAGTAGTCATAATAGTTTATCTAAGAGTAGTTTATGCAACATTCAAAACTTTAACCTTCTTAGTATCACTTCGCTTACCCTTGTATGGGGGTTTTGCTTGAAATTGTTGTCATTAGATGATACAATTATTTGTATGTTAGCATATTGGTTTTCATGAGTTTGGTCTCATATAATTCAATTATTTTATAGAATTCCTCAAAAGATGTACAGTTAAGAAACATTACTTGCTCATGAAACTTTGAAATTATAATAGAAATGGATACTTTGATTAACTCATTTTTTGGATGTGTTTGAGTCCACATTAAAGAAAATTCTGATAAAAAAATCAATAATTTACCACTCTTTCATGGGCTTGTTTCTTGACTTGTGTGATTCTTGAAAAATTTAAGCATTTACCAATATTGATCGAGAAATGTGCAAGGAAAATATCAGCTAGAGCTTGGAATGTTTGTATTGATCCTAAAATAAGTGTATATAGCTAATAAAGTGCATATTAATTAAGGATACATGGAAATAATTTGGCAAGAGATCATCATACATAAGTCTAAAAAATAGGTTATGAAGGTGTGAAGGTGTTGTTGATGATTACTCTTGTCATCATATGAGGAAATATTTGGTGGAGTACATATAAGAGGTAGGGGGTATTTGAGAATTTAGGTGCTAATGTGTTATTGAGTGTCCTAATAGAGCTCACGGTGACTTGTGATCAATTTTGTAAAAATAGATATATTTGTACTTGCATGCCTTGTAGTTTTTCAAGATAAATAGGAGTAAAATTAGCCATACATGATGGGGTAGAATCCATATAACGAGCATGTGTATTGAATTGATGAACCATGGGTGACTCCTCCATATTTGGCACATTAAGTGTAGATGAAGGTTGAGTAAACAATGTAGTAGTATGTAAGAGGGAAGAAGATCTTGTAGAAGGTGGATTTATAGAATTTAATGGTTGTGCATATTGTTTTTGTCAGACATCTTGTAACATGGTAAGAATATGATCAAGATGTTATGGCTTATCTTTAATTACTTCTACAAATACATCCATTTAAACCACAAGTTTTGTCTATTGAATTACAAAGGATTTATTAGGATTTGGTTTATATTGGTCACCTTCATGGTTAGACATCATCTATATGACAATCGAATCTTAGTTAATATATTTTGGATCACCATGAACATAAATGATACTACAGTAAATTATGGTAGGAGTAACCATAACGAGAGAAGATGAAAGAACTTCAATATAGGCCAATTTCTTATAGGATTAAGGTACTAGAGTTATTTGGATATGATCAACTTATGTATCACCTAATTGGGCATTCTAACGTGTTGGTGTGGTGTTAAATCACTTAGATAGCACGAGGTCATCAATAATGCAAATTTGATTATGGCTTTGAGAGGAATTAGTGTATTTGAAAAAACCCTAATGAGGGTGAATATTATCCCTAAAACTTTAACAGGAGGGTTTTAGATATGAAATTCTTATGGGGAAAATGGAAACCATAGGCTTTAATGTAAATAAAATAAGCTAGTTGTCCATAAGCATATAATCACAAAATATTAGGTTCTATGCTAATTAAGCATTACAAAAATTGTGTAAAGATGACACAAAATATGCATAGTATTGTTCCAAATAACAAGTATATAGCTCTTAAATACATATCCCTACAGTTACATAGGATTTAAATTTCAGTACGCAGCTCCATTTTCCAAGATTACTTCTAATACGATGAAAGTACAAGCTTATGATTAGAGTGTGCACAAAATTAAACCAATTTTAGACTCCATACTTTCTTAAAATTGATATAGAGAAGTGTGTGAGTTAAGGATGTACATACATGTTATCAAGTTTTCCTGGAAATGTGGATATGTAAAATTGAGTGTACAAAGAAAGTTTTCGACTACAAAAAAAAATCGTTTAGGATGATTTTTTCCAAGATGGATAGAATTTATATTCTACTAATTTTTAGTACTAGTCTTTGGACAAACTGTGTTCTTATATGTCTGTAACTTCATCTTTTGTGGTTGAAATTAAATGATCATCATTGTGTACATATGATGAGGGATATCCTTCATTATTTTCTCAAGAGACCTATTTGAGGCTTTCTATTTGGTTCTCTAGGTTAGAATTCCCCCTAGCACACCTATTTAGAAATCAATCCAAAGAAAGAGTATGTGTAAAAACTTGAAGAAATCCACACTAATATGTACCTCCTAGAATAATGGGAATATACACATTGAAATGTAATATTGGAAATGAATATTTCAATAATAGGACATTGAAAACTTAATAAAAGAGATTTGGTGTGTCCTATTATGCCCAAATCTTTCATGGTTACTAGTAAGATGTAAGATGAACTTACAGAAAGATCAACTAGTTGAATAATAATAAAATTGCCTTAAGCACATAGGTTTGGAGTTCTCAATACTATAGGAAGAAATCTCAGTTTATAGGCGAGGCAAGAAAAGAAGGATGTGACATAACCCCATTTATAGGTGAATGTTGACAAGGTTTCCAGTACTCAGAATAGAACAACACTTCCAAGTTGGGGAGTTAGTACATGTTCAAGAATGTGCACATATTAGGAAATTTGGGGGATAATCGCTTCAAAACAAGCATAAAAGAAGGATATGATGAGAGAGAACAAAGAGTATAGAAGAGACAAAACTTCACATGAGTATAATCAATCTTGGAGTTCCTAAATGTGTAAGTCATGACAATACATACACACTTATCCTCCACCATCACACAACACACACTACATTATTCCTTTACACACACATGACACACAAGACACAAATACACACACAACACACACTGGTCTCAACTCTGACACGTGCAACCACTCACTAGAGAGAGAGTATAGACATGTGCGTGTGTAATTTGGCTTAGCATGACAAAAATTAATCAACAATGAAAACACATAATGCAAGACCTGTCATGTCAAAGGAAAATGTTAATGAAGCTAAAAGGTGCACAATTCTCCCCTTTAAGTGAAGGAAGCACAAGGATGCTTGAGGTAGAGAAAATAAGATCTGCATTATGTCAGGCACATGGCACTTTTCTTCATTGAGGAATTGAATATTTTTCGTGAGTATGAGAACAACTCAAGTAGATGAGAAGAAAATAAAAGAAGTATAGTCAAATTCCAAGGAAAAGGAAAAAAACTAAAAATCAAAAGCAATAGGATATTTGCTAGAAGGAAATACAGAAGAGAAGATGAGAACATAGGAAAAAAAGAGCACAAAAGAGAGAATAAAGAAGAAGTGATTACAATTGAATTCTAAGAGAATAAGTCTCGAAAGAAGTGCTTGAATAAGAAAAAAATAAGAATGAGAAGTTGAAAGAAGATTGGGAATAGAAGAAAATAAGGCTACAAAGTGAGAAGAAGACCAAAATAAAAAGTTGAGTAAGGCTATACCCAACACTACATAGGACATTAAAGAAGAATAATAATCCCAAAGGGATTTTGAGAAATTCCTATCAGAACCCAACAAAGAAGGAATACCACCAAAATGTTCTATTCACATTAGATAGGACAATAAGTGACAATGAAGGATGCACACAACTTTCTGGTCAAGTGCCATAGACTTTAAATCCAAGTCCTGAAACAGTTCCACTACAAGAAAAAAGGAAGAGGACATGTACAAATGTTTTTTTGGGAATCACACTCAAGGGAATGATTAGTATCACAAAAATGATATGGTCCTTTCATAATCATATATTCACATGCCAAGCTCCACAAATCACTCATAAGAAGTACCACATCGCAAACTCTAGTAATCACTTATGAGGTATACATTTGAAGAATCATACAATGTTGAAAATCAAATTGAAGGCATGCATACATTGCAACCAAAATATGGAGCAACCTGCACTTTGAACACAATAGAAAACAACACTAGAAATGGCTATGTGAAATCTTGAAAGTCAAATTCAATACAATTTTGTCCACAACTGAAATCACCAATAGACCATAGTATATGGAACAGATAATGAGTGAGAAAATTAAACTAACTTTGTTCCTATTTTGCACCAAAATTGGAAGGGAAATGTAGATTCACTCAAAGAATATGAATTTTGTTTAGGTCATCCAAAATAATAATGAGGTGAAGAATGTAGAATTCCTTTTGATTGAATACAACAAAATGTTGAACAAGAAGGTAAAAGAAAAACAAATCAATTTTGAAATCTATTGGATTGGAGTACGCAATTGAATAATATAACGTTCGAGAATAAAAAATGATATAGATACTGCAAACACAATGAAAAGAAAAATTGATGAATGAATCCAATGATGGAAGAAATGGACAACTAGGCATGTCATACATCCCTGCAGGATCAAGACAATGTTGGTGACAAATTGTGAGAGTGGGAGTGCAATACATTTTTGGGAGTTCAAGCTCTAAAAATGTGGGATCAACTGGAAACATTGTAACAATAAATATCAGAACACATTACCTCTCCATGGGAAATTTACAAACAATGCAAAAGAAAATGTACTTTGTATGAAGTCGTGCAAACATTAGCACATAGAAACAATTATCCTTTGGTAGAGTGAATGAGGCACTGGACAGAATGAACATCATACAAGGGGGACTTGGAAACATTTCTCCCCACAGGGAAACAATAGTGAAGAATACCCCATGGTATACCTTAATGCATATTCTCTTTTGTAGACTCAAAGTAGTCCATATAATATGACCACCACCTTTCACTCCATGTACTGAACTAGAATACTCTAAGAAGCATGTGCAGTCAGCCATAAGGAAATGAAGCAACACAATTTTGTAGAAGGTAATATAAATTTTGTTGAAAACTACAAAATTTTGATTGATAGCTACAAGTAAGACCACATAGATACGAAACCTACAAGGGCGTTTCTATGAGGGAGTTTCTACATATTGAAAACCCAAAAGGGAGGTCTGTTGGAAAGTCTACTTAATTAAAAACCCAGTAAGGGTGGTTAAGTAGTGTGTAGAGGATGAAAACTAGTAAATAGCATCCTTTATACCGACTATGAGAAGAGTATCACACAACACAACATAATCAAAATTCAACATAATTTAGAAAGAAAATAATAAACAACTTTCGAGATCAGTCAAAGCAACTTTTGTCTTGGGACAAGACAACTATTTAAGTCCTAAGGAAAGTGTTGGTGTGCAAAAAGGATTAGAAAGCCAACATGGATGTATTTTGTATAAGTGCACAATCCCATTGTAATGTAGAATTCAAATAAGATAAATAGTAGAAGATATAGTGCTCTCTTAGGAAAATATAGAAAGTGAATAGGGTCTTTTTGTACAAGAAGAAGAGAAAGGGATTGGTAACTCAACAGTCGCCTCATAATGTATAAAAGTATGTAAGCATTATGCACAAAAGGTTGATCTTGGATCCTAATAGAAATCTATGTTAATTGCTTTCATTCTTAAGCATGTCTGTGTTTTGATTCAGTTTTAAGTATTCCTGTTATTGATGCATTTTCTAGTTCACTATCTCTTCTTTCCTTGAATTATGTATTTCATATAGCTATTGTGCAACTATGAGTTTTGGCTTGATAATTCTATGTGTCCTACCTAAGGAGCATAATATGAATTAATCTACATTAGAACCTATTGCAAGTCCTGATGTTATTATCAAGGGACCTTTGCTAACATTTATCAATATCAAAAAATTATTAGTGTTTGGATTTATGAAAGCCAAGAGCATTGATTGATCTACTCGATGTATTGTTATCTATTTTAGTTATGTTGACATTTTTTAAGGGGAAAACAGTAGTCACTCCTTTCTCACTTACAACTAACATAGGACATTGAAATTCTCCCAAAGCATCTTCACTATTTCACCAAATACAACCAACATGTTTCCAATTTGATCACTTCACCTTTGATAGCATAACCCCAACTTATACCCAAATTGGATGTTTGGAAAAGGGTAAGGACATCCACCAAAACATTATGGAGAACTAAATTATGTTAGATATTTTAGTTTTAAGTTTCATGTAAGATATGTATGTGAAATGTGAAAGCACGTAGAAGGCATGTTAACTATTCGAAAAAATGCTAGAAAGAAATATGGTTTCATGGACTCCAATGATCATTGCGAGGATGTTGACAAAGATTTCAGAGTCTAGCCATATAGTTTTCAATTGCATTTTTTTGAAATTTTAAAAGGCCATTTCAACAAACATTAGAGTTTCTACAAGATAACCAACATGACCAAGAATTTCAACCATGACAATTAAATCTATTTTGGTTATGTGGATGTGTTTATTTGGTGTCTATAGAACACATACAGATATGGAACCACAATTAGTTACAACGAGCTTCTATTTTAATTGGATCTTCAAAATGCTCAACTTATGTTCTTTGATCAAACATTTGTGCATAATTGGAATGGTGGCATGAGGTTCAAACGGTAATGAGATAGATGAAGAATAGAGGAAATAAAATGAGACATGAATGTATTTGGATTAAAGGCTATAAAATGGTGCATGCTTGTTGTGGAGGAGACAAATCACACCCATGGATACAAGGGGTCCATGTAAAGTTGGAGAGTCCATGTAAAGTTGGAGAAAATGTGTTGGGAGATGAAGACGGTAAGATATTTTTAGAATTCAAAACATGTATTGAGTGACATGGATGACAAAGAGGAAAAATAATTATTCCTTTACCACCATTGTACGAAGTAGGCAACTACATTTGGATGTTAAAGATTTGTATATGTGTTGACTATCATACTCCAACCAAGGTTATCTCTAAGATGGTTGCAAGACAAATTGTTATGAGAGATGCATATAAGTTCCACCATTCAAGAAAGCGCAATATTCTTGTAGAGGTTATTGGTATGCTATGTAAAACAATTTGTAGACATAGGATGACATTATGAGTGCAAAGTGCACCATGTCAAATTTGTAGCGATATAGAAAAGACCAGATCTTATTTACAAATATTTTTGAAAAAATTATCATTTGGAGATCTAAACCATACTTTTGAAGAAAATTGTACATATCTAAAATGTATATTTATGACAAGAGCCATGACCAAGGGAGATCATTTCTTTCACATTTAAATTTAGTTATGAGATTTTATCAAATTTCAATACTTAACCATTATCTTTATAACAACAACAACAACAACAAAACAAAAAAAACCATCATCAATTTATATATTAAACATCAACTAACACATTAAAAAATAATTCCATAATAACTTTACTTTTACATGCCTTCATGCATGTTTTTCAGGTAATATGCAATTACCACTACGAGTATCGAACTTAGATGAAAGCGGCACAATGCACGTGGAGCAGCAAAATGCACGTGGAGCGGCACCATTTTTATTGACTCAATAATGGAAAATTGGAATCGCATTCCTTATTATATTAATCTGTGTTCATTGAACGAAACTGTCACTTGGCAGCCGTAACAGAGATTTTCTGTTTCATGGCATTAATAAATTCTGCAAATTTTGCATGAGACGATCCGGATTCGTCGTTCAATACATCTTTGGCTTTCTGTGACAACATGGTCACCCTTGTCTTCATCTCATTCTCGTTTAATATTCTCTCCACACCAGCCAACGACATCTTTTTTGGCATACAACAGCAGCCCGATGTTCCATTTGTCCACATGAACACAATTCAGAAACTGATCTGCAAAGTAGGGCCAGCATAACATGGACACTCCCACGGAGATGTATTTCTTGACAGACATTTATTTCTAGTTTCTTCTAGTTAGTTAGGTTTTGTAGTATCTTAAACAAACTTATTTTATGTACAAGTTGTACGAAGGTAGTATGAAACTTGTGCACCTGGAGTCCCTTCCTTATTTCATCCTAACAATTACCAAGGCTGGGAGGCTGTGCTTAAGAATGTAAAATGTAATGATTGTCTCGTATCAAAAAAAAAAATCATTTTATAATCAAAAGGTACAAACTTACCCTTCATTTTCACCATGATTCTATCCCGGCACACTATTGCATCTTTTCCTCTCCTTCTATGCTCATTTTGAATTGCTTTCCACTATAAGATTGTGTTCTCTTTCAACCTAGTTTGCACTACATTGACTCTTTACAAGTCATTGATCTCCTCAAACTCGAAATATTCTTCATCCATGCTTGTGATCCAATCTACCAAATATCATAGCTCTAATCTTTCTGAGAAAGATGGAGCATCCATTCTTGTTGGACTCAACCCATTTTAAGGATAGCTCTCAAGAGTCGCAATTCACTGTCCTCTACAACTTTTTCTTAATTTTCTTCACCTCCCGCTACTCCTCCATCATCACTTTAAACATATTGATCCACAAAGCCTTTTTATTGATATTCTTCAACAACATCTACCCTAGACTTCACACCCCTAAGTTCATTCATAAATTGTTCAAGTGCACCCATGATTGTTGTATTCGATGTATCTGCATTAACAACTCTCTTATATTGTTAGATATGTATGCAAAATGTGGAAGCATGCACAAGACATGTGAACTATTTTAAAAATGACAAAAAGAAATGTGGGCTAATTGAATACAATGTTTTCTATGAGGATGTTAGCAAAATTTTAAGGTTCTAGATCCTTAGAGTCGCCAATTGCATGTTCTTTAAATTTTCCAAGGCCTTTTTAACAAACCTTAGAGATTTTTCTAGATAGCCAACATGGTCAAGAATGTCAACCATGCCAATTTAACCTATTGTGGTTATGTGGATATGTTTTGCTAGTGCCTATAAAGTACATACAAATATGGAGCCACAATTAGTTACAACTCTTCTTTTTCTTTTGGATCTTCAAAATGATCCAACTTATGTTCTTCTATCAAATATCTAGATGCAGAAGTGTGTTCGTGGGGTTAGATTCAAATGGTAAGTAGATTGATGAAGGATAGACAAAATAAAATTATACCCGTAATTGGATTAAAGGCCATACAATGGTGCAAGTTTATTTTGGAAGAGACAAATTGCACCCACAAATACAAGACATCTATGCAATGTTTGAGAAAATGTCTTAGGAGATGAAGGAAGCAATATATTTTGAAATTTCAAAACATGTATTGAGTGACATAAATTAAGAAGAAAAATAATTGTTCCTCTACTACATAGTACGATGATGGCAACTGTGTTCAAATTGTTAAACCTCTGTGTATGTCGTGACTGTCACACTACAACTAAGTTTATTTCGAAGAAGGTTACGAGAAAAAATGGTGTGAAAAAAACAAATAGGTTCCATCCTTTCAAGAGAGGACATTGTTCTTATAGAGATAATTGGTATGCCATGTAAAGAAATTTGTTGACATAGGCTATCACTATAATTATGTGCACCACGTTAGACTTGTATTGATATACAAGGGATCGGATTTTATTTACAAGCTCTTTTCTTTTTAATTATATAGAGATCTAGACCATGCTATTGACGTTGAAGCGCTTTAGGAAAAGTGTGCCTATCTAGGATTCATATTTATGGTTAGAGTTTGGACCAAGGGAGAACATTTCTTCCACAATTCAAATTAATCATCAGAATTTCATCGAATTTCTACATTTAATCATTATCTCCACTACAACATACAAAACAAAACAACATAAATTTATCAAACTCGAAATATTTCTCAAACTAACATTACATTTGCATCCCTCCCTCCCTAACTTACACCCGAAGTGCAATTGCTAATATCAAACTTAGATGGCGATTGCACCAAAGCTTTAACCACGATGACGGCACCATTTTTATTGACCGTAAATTGCTAAATCCCAATCCTTATTATACTAATCTGCATCCAATGAAAGAAACTCTCAACTGTCACTCCTCACACAGATTTTCTCTTTCATGGCATTAATAAATCCTGTAAAATTTGCATTTGACGATCCGGATTCGTCGTTGAATGCATCTTTCGCTTTCTGAGACAACTTGGTCACCCTTGTCTTCATCTCATTATCTTCTAACAGTCTCTCCACAGCCCTCTCAACCTCCTTCCTCTCAATTACTCCATCTTTTTTGGCATTCAACAGCAGCCCAATCTTCCACGCCTCCACTACATAAACACAGTTGAGAAACTGATCTGCAAAGTAGGGCCAACATAACATGGGCACTCCCACGGAGATGCTCTCCACCACGGAGTTCCATCCACAGTGAGTGAAGAAACACGCAACAGAGGGATTTGAGAGAACCTGCAACTGCGGACTCCATGACACGAAGCATGCCCGCTCTCTGGTTGCCTCCACGAATGCTGGAGGAAGAACAACGCTCGTCCCGTCCATTAGATCGCTGCGGAGAACCCAAAGAAACGGTCTCTGCGTGGCCTCCAATCCCAGGGCAAATTCCTCCAACTGTCTCTGATTCAGAATAGCCAGGCTTCCGAATGCCACGTATATCACAGATTTCGGAGATTGCTTGTCCAACCATTCCAAGCATTCTGGTTCTTCTGCCCAGAAACCCACTGGTTCCGTTTCTGATTGACCATTTCCATTTTGAACGAAGGGTCCGATTGTACATATGGAGGCCCCCTGAGAAACTAAGCTGTCAATTACAGGGGCTTCTAGATAATAAAATGAATTGAACAGCACCCATTTGAGTTCTCTCACTCTTTCCATGTAGCGTTCAGTGAAATGGAAGAGGAACTCTTGCTGGGCTGCGGTGAATCCAGGAACCCAAGGAAGATGTGCAGAGCAGAGTGTTTCCATGGAGGGAAGGTATTTCACCATCTGAAAGACCTCCGGGACTCCTGCAATTGATATCAACCACACCATGTCCATTACCGGAAATATTCATGATTTATATTTTTCAAGCAAGAAAAATTGTTTGGCTTACCGTTTGCAGGGATAGCCGAAGTGGCAACCAAGTTTGGCAAATTATAGAGCAGGGCGTAGACTGCTGTCATTGAGGTAAAAAGAGCGGCCATTGGGATACGATGGCGTTTGGCAGCATCTAATGCGGTTGAAGCCATGGTGTCTGTTACTAAACAGATATCCTGCTCTGGATCCTGCTCTTTCAGGTCCCCGATCAGTTTGTCGACGAAAGAGACGATGACAGTTTCCGTCACATGACACATCTTGGCTATGTCTGTTCGAGAGTCACCGTGGGGGAGACCATCCGGGACGACCACCCAGCGAATATCACTAAAATCGTTCTCAGAAACAGATTTATGTGAGGATCCGTTGGCCTGCAGAATACGAGCGTGGTTGTAATCTGTGTTGACGAAACTGATTGTGAATCCGTGATGAAGGAGCTTTTGAGCGAAGCGCATCATAGGATTGACGTGCCCTTGGGCAGGAAAAGGAACCAGAACAGCATGAGGTCTAGTACAACTTGAACTAGCCATGATAGTATCGATTCCCCACCAATTCAGGGCTCTGTTTTAGCACTTCCAATGGAGGTAACGAGTCCAAACAAGGAAGACTCAACGATAATGTATCCCAAGTGAAAGATAACATATTTTTATTTCTTGTAGATCATAGATGCGTCCACTAGTTACAATGAGTTATGTTTTTTTGCTTTTTTAAAAAAAATATTTTCGATTCTCAAACTAGGAGGAGGCAACTATTGTGGTACATACGTAGGACTTGTTACAACGAAAGAGTAAATTTCTTTTATTTAAAATTTTTCAGTACGAGGCCATTATTAAAGACCGTGGTGAGCAGGAAGAAGCATAACAAATTAAAATAGATATGAGTTTCCCTATCTACAAATATTAGTTGTGTAATTGTGTAGGAGTATGTATGAATACATTTATCTGGGTTGGTTCGTGATCTGTAGGATTTTGTGGATCTGTTTGAGTCAGAGACGAAGTAGTATTGCCCTATTCCTTTAGAGTATTGATGACAAGTTTTGTGGGTTACTGAGAGCTCAAAACTAAATCACTAGAAGACCGCTTCATGGCTGCAAAAGCGCTTCATTCTCTCAAGGTTAGACCTTTTTCATTAGTATTCTTAGGGTTTTCAAGATTTCTAATTTTTTCGTCCTTTTGGTCATTCAATTCTTTTATGTCATTATTTTTCTATTTTTAGAGTTTTTCAACTATAATTAAACTGGTGTTATTTTGTAGGGTGAAATAAAGACAAATCACCTACTAAAATCCAAAGGATTGAAATGGCTCTTCTGGGTTAGCTTGTGGGCTATTCCTTCTTTAAGTGTCATGAGATTGACATTATTTTCATAAAGATGTACTCGGTGAGTAGGAAGAAGCATAACAACTATAACTAAACTGGTGTTATTTTGTAGTGCACGTCAATCAATGAAACAAAGACAAATCACCTACTAAAATCCGAAGGATTGAAATGGCTCTTCTAGGTTAGCTTGTGGGCTATTCCTTCTTTAAGTGTCATGAGATTGACATTATTTTCATAAAGATGTACTCGGTGAGTAGGAAGAAGCATAACAAATTAAAATAGATATGAGTTTTCCTATCTACAAATAGTTGTGTAGGAGTCTCTACAAATGCATTTATTTGGTTTTAGTTCTTCATCTGTAGGATTTTGTGGATCTGTTTGAGTCAAAGATGAAGTAGTATTGTCATATTCCTTTAGAGTATTCATGACAGTTTTTGTGGGCTACTGAGAGCTCGAAACCGAGTCACTAGAAGACCTCTTCATGGATGCAAAAGCACCTTATTCTCTCAAGGTTAGACCTTTTCATTAGTGTTCTTGGGGTTTTCAAGATTTCTAATGTTTTTTCGTCCTTTTGGTCATTCAATTCTTTTCTATCATTATTTTTCTAGTCGTAGGGGTTTCGCAACTGTAACTAAACTAGTGTTATTTTGTAGGTCATGTCAATCAATGAAATAAACAAAAATCACCTACTAAAATCTGAAGGATTGAAATGGCTCTTCTAGGCTAGCTTGTGGGCTATTCCTTCTTTAAGTGTCCTGAGATTGACATTATTTTTTATAAAGATGTACTTTGTGGGTATTGACACCATGGACAGATCTAACCTTGAGCTTCATACTGAAGTTGATAAATCAAGTACCTCACTAGAACCATTAAGAAAAAACTTCACAACTTCTACGCAATAAATGTAAAAAAAAATCTTCAATAAAACTTGTATTCAAAATCTCAATATATCTACAACTAGAAATCTTTAAACTTTTAAGTATTTGGCTTTTAAGGAACCAAAAGGGGGAGGGAGGGGGGGAATTGTCATGGATGCGTTGTAGGGTATGCTTTCAATGTTGTTTCCATTCACCTTTGTGAGGCCAAATTGCTACAATCATCCCATGGATCTATCTAGGCCCTCCAACTGTCTTGTGAGATGACATCTTTATTTATGTTTTTGTGGGAAGGGGTAGTGGGGGAAATTGGGAGCTTGAGCTAGTGTCGCCTTCATGTATGCCTTCAAATGATCATTTCTTATAGGGACTCACTTATTCATCTCCAGTTTTTTTTCATTTTATAAAAATCTTAATCCCTCCTCCAACGTGTCCATTGCACTTGCCCATGCAATTATTAGTTTATCGTTTGTAGTGTTTGATGATAATTTTAAAATTCCTTCCAAACTTGTTGCTCTAAAACATATATTATATCATTCTTTGAATGTCATGTGTTTAATCTCAATTTCTATATTTTTGAATAAGCATATTCTTCTAATTTGTAATTTTGCACTTGAGTTATATTCCATTCCAAATAAAACCATTTTTTGAACCAGACTTGGAACCTCTCATTTATGAGTGCAATGTTTTGACCAACAAATTTAAATCAAACCATTAAATATTACTTCCAAAAGATCATTGGTATATGAAAACCAATGACATTTACAAGAAGAGCACACCGAAAAAAAACATGGTATGCATGATGATATCATGTAGCATGCATGGAGTATCATAGTAGAAGAGTGGTTTCCCATATGTTAGGTAGCCACAAACAACACATATTACATTCAGGATAGACCCCCTAAGGTTGGGATCCCTTTGTCTTAGTCTCCATTTGAGGGGTCAAGGTCGTGGGTTCAATCCCTCTTTTCCCCATAGTGTGTGGAGTGGGGCATTTGCATGCCACCCTAGAGTTTGATTGGTGGCACTTGTCTTGTGTTAAATTCTCACTTTGAAACTTCGAGCCATTGGGTATTCACCGATCCTTATAGATTACCAAAATAATAATAAAATTGAATGCATTACTTTTAAGAGTTTTAATTAGTTATCTATTAGTAGTTTTATGTCTTATGAAAGAACTTCAAATTCTAGCATTAGAGGAAGTTGTGGGACATGTATATGAGAAAGAATTAGAACATATTGAACATGAAATATGAAGATAACCCACAGGAAGAATGGAAAGAAGAGAGTTTCGATGGACAAGAACACGAGGAAACAGAAAACTCAAGTGATAAATATGATCCATAAAAATTGATAATCTTATCGATAACGGTATCATAGAAGAGAGAAAAGACTTTGTGATCAATATATTTTTTAATTTAATTAAATGTGATATTAGTTCAAAGCAATATCAAGTCCCCTAGTTGCCTCCAAATGTATTTGATGTTTATGATGACAACATGCAAGATGAAAGTTTGAGTTGAGAATAAAAAGTGTTTATTGTTTTTTTTATTTTCTAGTAATATATTATTAAAACATTATTTCCACTATGCAACACAAATATAATAGGAAAGAAGAATAATATAATTTATATATTTTAACTTATTTTAACATTTCTAGGTTAATTTTTAAAAATTATTTTTATTGTTGATAGTTATTTTTCAACATGATTACGTTATAATTTATTTTTTAATGAAGGTTCAATTGTATTAACTTAGTTATGCATAAATAAAATGATTTTTTTTTTTTTAAACAATTGAAAATAATAAATATATATTATATATATAATGTATTATTTATATATTAATTTAATTTTATAATAATCTTTTTGAAATATGTAAAATTTAAATTGTATTTAGTGTGGAATTTCTACACTAATGTAATTTTATATTAGTCTTCTAAAATAGATTATTAAAAATAGCTTCGTAATATTGGTGTCTTCCAAAATATTTTCAACTAAAAATAGATTAAAAATCCTATAATAAAAATATCATATAAGTAATGTGACAATTTCACATTTTTTAAGTTTTACTCTAGTTTTTTAAAGATATAAAAAACTCTAAATTTATAATACGGTGTAATTTCCATGCACTTATACATTTAAATTGGTTTTTAAAAATATGTCAAAAATATAAATGTGGTAGTAAATATTTCTAATAAATTATATATCTGCAATATTCAATTTTTTTTATTAGTATTCTTAAACATATCAGGATAAGTGCATATTTTTCTATAAAGTGACATTTCTACACTATTGTTCTTTAATATTAGTCAATTAAAACATATAAAATTCTAAATTTTGAGTAATGTATTATTTACATATTATTATAATTTAATGTTAGCGTTCAAAAAAGTCAATAATTTTAGAATACATGTTTATGATTAGAGCTTAGACAAACATTTCTTCCACATTTCAAATTAGTTATAGAATTTTATTGAATTTCAACATTTAATCATTATCTAAGAGACAACCTACAAAACAAAAACAACATCAATATATTAAGCTAAAAAAAATTCCAAAATAACTATACATTTGCATCCCTCCATCCCGAAGTGCAATTGCTAATATCAAACTCGATGCCGATTGCACCAAACCCTCAACAACGATGAAAGTAGGTATGGTCAATGAAGCCAGGATAATGGCAAATTGGAATCGCAATTCTTATCATATTATTGAACGTTGAACGTCACCAATGAAAGAAACTATCAACTGTCAGTCCTCACACAGATTTTCTCTTCCGTGACATTAATAAACTTTGTAAAATTTGCATGAGATGATCCAGATTCGTCGTTGAATGCATCTCTCGCTTTCTGTGACAACTTGGTCACCCTTATCTTCATTTCATTGTCTTCTAATACTCCCTCCACACCCCTCTCAACTATTCCATCTTCCACGCGTCCACCACATAAACGCAGTTCAAATACTGATCTGCAAACATAACATGGCACTCCCACGGAGATGCTCTCCACCACGGAATTCCTATAGTCGTAGATAAGTAGGACTAGTTACAACGAAAGAGTGAATTTATTTTATTTATAAATTTTTAATAGGAGGCCATTATTAGAGACCATGGTGAGTAGGGGAAGAAGTAGAAGCTTAACTAATTTAAATAGATATGAGTTTCTCTATCTACAAATGGTTGTGAATGAGTATCTACAAATGAATTTATCTGGTTTAGTTCCTTATCTGTAGGATCTTGTGGTTCCGTTTGAGTCAAAGACTAAGTAGTGCTGCCCTATATCTTTTTGAGTATCTATGGCAGTTTCTGTGGGCTGTTGAGAGCTCGAAATCGAATTGCTAAAAGGCCTCTTCATGGCTGTAAAAGAGTTCTATTCTCTCAAGGTTAGACCTTTTTTCATTAGTGTTTTTAGAGTTTTCAAGATTTCTAATCGTTTTGTCCTTTAGGACATTCAATTCTTGTCTATCATTCTTTTTTCTAGTTTCAGGGGGTTTTGTTGCAACTTGACTGGTGTTGTTTTGTAGGGCATGTCAATCAATGGAATAACAACAAATCATTGACTAAAATCCAAAGGATTGAAATGAATCTTTTGGGTTATCTTGTGGGCTATTCCTTCTTTAAGTGCCTCGAGATGGACATTATTTTCATAAAAATTTACTTTGTGGGTATTGCCACCATAGACAGGTCAGACCTTGAGCTTCATATTGAAGCTGATGAATCATGTACCTCACTAGAACCATTAGGAAAACACTCCACTTCTCCAAAATCAATGTAAAAAAAATCTTCAAAGTTAAAACTTGCAATCAAAATCTCAATATATCTTTCGGTGGAACTCTTTGACCTTTTAAATGTTTGACTATAAGGAATCAAAACAAGGGGGAAAGTTCTGGTGGATGCATTGTAGGGTATTATCTCAACATTGTTTCTATTCACCTTTCGGAGGCCAAATTGTTACGTCATCCCATGCATCTATCTAGGCCCTCCAATTGTCTTGTGAGATGGCATCTCCATTTATGTTTTTGTTGGAAGAGACGGTGGGGGAAATTGGGAGCTTGAGCTAGTGCCCCTGAAATTTGGAGCTTGAGCTAGTGCCCCCTTTATGTATGCCTTCAATTAATACTTTCTTACAAGTATTCACTTATTCATCTCCGGTTTTTTCTTCATATTTTTATAAAAATCTTGATCCCTCCTCCTTTGGCATGTCCATTATGCTTGCCCATGAAATTGCTAGTTTATGGTTTGTAGTGTTTGATAATAAGTTTAAAATCCATTCCAAACTCTCTACTCTAAATTTTTATTAAACATATATTTTATCACAACTCACATGCAAACAATGATAATACTAATAACACTTATGTGATGTATAACACATAATAGGATATTTCCAACAATCAATATGACTATGCATGGAAGCCAAGGTGGAACAACTATGGTCAGGTAAGGATCATAGTAGCATTGCAATATCAGGAACAAGATTTAGAGAGTTATCACATGGGTTGTTGGATGATCAAATATGCAATGATTTGAAGCACTCTCATTACTTAGTTTCTTCTCATGTTTAAAAACATGTCAAAAAGTGGATGGTATACGTTATGTACCTAGGGACATGATATTATAATGTATAAGAGTTGATGGGGATGTCAACATGTGGCACACATACCCCTTAGTTATATTGTTATAATATATTAGATCAAATAAGTAACTTGTTGATTAAATTATATTTTGTAATGAATCGGCCTACATTGGGATTAGGAGTTACCAGCGCATTAAGAGTCATTGAGATTTATCTGAAGGAGATGAATATCATTATGATAGTTGTCAAGAGTTTGAAGAGTCTTTTACTGATGTGTCCCTTACCAAGTGGCATTTCCATATTGGGAGATCTTGATGAGTTATTCCTTCCTAAAGGTGTATTTTATGGTGTTCCTTTCATCAAGGATATTTATTCTATTTTTGAATATATTGAATATTAAGGCATCTTAGCCTACTAATATCTCATGTGTTTTGTTTATCTTCATTATATGCCACATATTGTGTGGATTACTCAATTATTAAATGTGAAAATATTATGACTACTATTGCACATGCTCAAAGTGATTGGTTTCAGCTCTTAGCTAGGGGACCGAATTGGAATCTATATTACAACCCTTTGTGACCTTATCTATTTAAAATACCATGAGAACTCCTAACAAGGCATCCCTCTAGCGAAAGGAAGAGGTAAAGTTTATGGGCTTCCGGTTACTAAGAGGGAACACAAATACATCGATTTCCATTGTTGTAGATGATAACACAAACTTGTCAAATCTTCAATATGTACCAACTGGCAATAGGGGCTAATTAGTAAACAATCTCAAATTAAATGTGTCATTTTTCCAAACACGAGTAGAGTCTGAAAATCAGAGGTTCTTTGGATATTGTGTGGTGCCCCGTCTAAAATAAATAAATAAAGGAATAAATAAATTACACTGTAAAACGGGGGGGACAATTGAATGTGTTTGGTGGGCAAGTGGGTGGGAGGTGGGAGGTGGCGTGTTGTAGTAGTTGTCAATGGAACATTCAGCGTTTCAGACCTGCCATCCCTTGCAAAATGATACACGTACTTATTGAGATCTATAGACTTTGACCTCGATGGGACCCAAGTTAACTTTGCAGATTTAGCAGTATTTGGATATTGGCAGCGACGGGAGTTTTGTGGAGACGTGGGGTAGTATGGAATCAGAAAAACACTTTATTATAAAATGCAATGCTTATAATGACATTCATTTGAGATATGCAATCAATTTCACAACATTGTCACTACAAAATATACTCACTGAAGAGTTGATAGCTAAAATAGGAGACTTCATCATCAAGACTAACAGAAGAAGATCATAAATGATGAAAATAATAGAAAAGTGGTTTCCATATCTCATAGGCTATTTAACTAAGTGACCCTGACCTGTAAAGATAACAAGAGTGTGGAATAGATTCCCTCCAAACACCGCGAATACTTATGGAAAGTTGAACCCACATCTGTAAGACAGAGGTCTGTGATTGAGCTATCTATAAATTACTTTAGACCATCTGTAACCTCTAATGGCGAACTCCTAGAATATCCTCGGGTTATCCTGTTAAATACACTAGGGGAAAGGACCCCATCTCCGAGCACCATAAGTTGCCCCTGTTATACAGCCACGTAGATTGACAACTAGGACTCCAAATCAGCACGCTGGATTCATGTTTGTTTTATGAATCTTAAAATGTATCATTGAAACCTGTTGACAATTTGTATGACACGTATAAATAGGAATTCCATGCATACTATAAAATTCGACCCAATATAAATATCAGACCCATCAGTTTTAAAATCTACTATTTTAATCGCCTGACAACACGTATTTTAGTGGGAAGCCGTGCGTTTGAGGTGGCAGTAAATGTACAGTGGTTGGTATTAAAGCGGTAACAGGGGGATTAATATCTCCACCGACTCACCGTAGTATTTCCATCGCCGTCCCATTAACTATGCAACTACGCATTCAACTCCATTAACTGACATTCAAGCCCCATTTACTGTTCATTGAAATCGTAATTTTCTAAGCAATGCAGGCAGGTCCTTTCCCCTGGTTTGCTATTATTTTGAACTTCGCCTCCATTTTTACAGACCCGTCTAAACTGGAGCAGGGAAATTGGTTGGTTTGTCTCTGTAACATATCATATAGTAGAATTCGTGCCATCAACCGCTGGACCAACTCGATGGAAGCAATATGGAGGTGATAAGACTACGGAACTGTTTTTTCCATGTATAATCCTTAATTCCAAAATCATATGTTATATTGATTCCATAGTTACCAAGAGATGGTTACAGATATGAAGAGATGGTAATTAATTCCAAAAGCATATATTATATTGAGATCCATAGTTATCAAGAGACGGAAACAGGGACACCATGTTTTTAATGCATTGATGAAAATATTTGCATGGATTTACAGGTAGGAATATGTGGAGACATGCGAGGGGAACCTTCCTCTGTGGCTTTCTTTGCAGAGGCTGGATTGGATTATGTTTCTTGTTCACCTTTCAGGTCTCTCCCTCACTCCTTGAAGAACAAACTTTATGTGTAGACTCGTCAAAGATAATTACCACCTTATTTTCTGTGTTTTCAAAAACAGTCTCTCAGACAGTTGTTCATTTGCAGGGTTCCTATTACAAGATTGGCTGCAGCTCAGGCAGTTTGTTGAAAATCTGTACAACAGTTTGAAGCGCAAGCTTATTTTTCTAGTGTGTTTATGCTCTGAATGATTGATCACATTGATGTTCTCTAATAACTAGGAATACCTAAATGGGGAGGTAGCACCAATGAGAAAAACGAACTCTTCGGTGAAAGAGCCGAGTCTCTTCTGCTACTGCTGAAGCTGAGATTTCGTGGTCTTCCCCAGACAGCACTAGACATGAGTAAAATTCACTACAATAAGGTGATCCTACCAGCACTTTTTTAAATTGTAATACAAATTCTCATTGCACATTCAAGGATCTAAAACATGGTGCTAATTTAAATCGCAACTATTTTTTTTGGATTTCAGTTGGAATCCACTTGTAATTGAAAAATGAGAACAGCAGTTGCTCTGATAAGTTCTTGTTTTTCATGTAATGTTCTTGTTGCAGGGTAGAAAAGAATGACAATGCCAGTGATACGTGAATGAGAATGAAGACCACAATTTTATTGGACAGGTAAGGTCATCTGTGACCTTACTAAGGCAATGATCTGTTTATCTTAATCCAAAATCTTTTGTCTACAATTGTTTGTCTGTGAGATGATTGAGTTGTATTCCAGTTTTATATGGTATATTTTATTTGCATGCGTTAATTATGTTTACAAATGCTGGCAAGGACCCATAAAATGGGAGACAACATAAAAAATACATATATGGATAGTCCTGACTTCACACACAAGAAATAATATATTATTTTATATTCATTTCGATAGACTTACAAAAATTTACATTAAATCCGACTTCCAAAGGATTAAAGTCGGTCTAACATTTATCAAAATCATATATACATATTCGACAAAATCAGCCAAAACTTACTAAATGGGTAGATTTTTAGAAATTCTTTGTAATATTGGACAAAATTTATAAAGCCAAACTCAACCGCTGGACCAAAATCCTGGAAATGCTTGAGGCTGCTCTTCCTCGTGACTGTCTGATGTGCTAGCATTCATAGATTGGAGAACATGAGGTAGCATAGTAGCAGGCTTACCTGGAACATCTGTCAAAGTTCTTGAAAGTTGGCCAATTTGACCAAACATTGCTTGCTCTAATTTTCCTGAAAATGTCTCTTTGTTTGAAGGAGAAGATGGGCAACTGGATTGGTTATTGATAATGGAAGAAAAAGCAGGCATGAATGTGTTATACATGTCCAACAAAATGTGATGCTGATCAGGAAGGGGATTAGAGGGACTACTCAAACGTCTATTTTGTCGATCAGGCTCCTTCTGTGCTTGTTGCCATTCCTTCATCCTTTTATCATGTTCTTTTGACAGTCTGGCTTGTTCCCTTTTCAACTCCTCATTTTTTCGCTGCAACTTATCTTCTTCTTTTTTCTGCCTTTTCAATTCTCTTTCAATTTTAAGTTGCCCCTTCTTTTCTTTTTCTACCAACATGTGGGCTTTCCTTTCTTCTGCCTGCTCCCTTCTCTTTGCCTTCAAATCTTCAATTTCTCTTTTTCTTGCTTCTTGATCTTGAAGTAAATGCAAGTATTCATCAGAGGTAAGTATTTGGGATTGCCTACCAATTCTAATTGCACCATCACTTAGCCGCACAGGGTTGTTGTGAACCCTCTCAATTGGTAGCTTTAAGAATTTACTTACTGATTGGTTGTCATTTTGGGTGCAAACCACCTCTTCAGTGTCTTGTGTGGCTATGAAATCAGCAACTTCGAAGTTACCTTTATCCATATGTTGTGTGGATAAATTTGGGGCATCTAATTGGGATGTATCACGTGCCTCCCACTCCAAATTATCAGCATAATAGTGTACCACCTCACTTGGAAGAGGCGGGGGAGGGGATGGCATTGAAAGAGAAACTTCCTCATTGTTGAAATCAATTTGCATGTTGAGATTTATGGCCCCTTCTTTAACCCATTGAGGTGGGCTGAGCTGTGTTGGCAAAGTCAAGATATCATCAACATCTGTGGCTTCTTGTGTTTGGCTCACATGAGTTGTTGAACTAACGTGATCATCTTCTTCATTGATTGTATGTGGCTGATTTAAATCTTTAGGCATGCCAAAAAATTCTGCCTCAACATGCACTTCCTTTGTTTTTTGTGCATCCTCATTATCTGACACATTATTCCTAATTTCTTCTAAACATCGTTCTACATCTCCATCTTCTATTCCTGCCATCCTCAATATGTTTTCAACAGCTGCCACCTCGTCTTCTTCAACATGAAAGGCTTCACTTGGCCTCATATCATTAGAAACAACATTACGATCAAGTGGCCATATACCTGTCCTATGAAAACCTGCTTTGATGTTTTTAGGAGTAAGTGCGAGTTGGAAAGCTTGACTGCTAAGTGTTGCCAATTCTGTCCTCCTGATTTCAAGACCTGAGTTCTTTGCCATCCATTTGGACCTCATTGATTTGAAGTAGTTCTTGAATGGAGAGAAAACACTAACATCTAATGGCTGAAGTTTGTGACTGGTATGAGCTGGCAAAGTCACAAGGTCAATTCCTAGATTTCTAGCTTCTTGGATTGTGCCAAAAGCTACATGGCTGCCATGACCATCAAATATTAGAAGATGCCTATTTGTTGGTGAAACTCCGCCAGGCACAGATCTTGCAAAATGATGCAGCCAATTCAAAAACAGCTCCTTTGTCATCCACGCATGTGGTTGCGCTGCCATGCATGCTCCAGGTTCACATCCAGCTATATAGTTTTTAAGTTGTCTCTTTGCCTTAAAAAGATAAAATCCAGGAATGCTTTGTCCTGCTGCATTAACACAACATAATACAGTAATCCATTCTCTACTTTTTGACATAATGTGTGGAACACTTCTACAACCTAATTTAGCAATCACACGCATGCCACAATTCCTTCCTGCTTGTACACCAGTTTCATCACAATTCCATATTTTATTGGGCCCATATTGATTTGTTGTATACATTTTTTGCAAGTTATCATAGAAAGCAGCAACGATTCTTGGTCGTAACATGACTGCTCTATCTCTATCAAGGCCCTCCGCAGTTCTTATTGTCAAATCAGGATGGCGCCTACGGAACCCATACCACCATGATTTTCCTGGTAGACCATCATTGAATGGATTTGGTCTGCTTTGACATATATGAGCTACATAGGCCTTTAAGTGAATGACTTCAAGACCATGGCCAAGTTCAGCCATATCTTTGCACCATGTCACAATTTCCTGCTCTTCATTCTCTGTCAGAACTGTTGGAGGTCCCAGCCTCTTAGTGGTTCTTTTTCCATACAACCAATCAGTCACGTTTGTGGCAGGGATACCCCACTTAGATGCTGCTTTTCTTGTTGACATTCCATTCTCCTCCACGTCCCTCATGGCAGCCTTCATGTCTGCTTCTGTCCATTGTCCTCTTATGTATACTTTCTTTGTTATAGAAGACCCTCCAGTTACTTCAACATTTGGGTTCATACTAGTGTTGAATTCAGGTTCATCTGTAATTCTGATATTCTCATCCACAAATTGTTCTTTTCCTTTTGATGAATTGCTCCTTCGAGTGGAAGACATATTTTTCTGAGGTTGTAATTGAGCAGCGTTATCCATGCCTGAATCTTGTGATTTGGCTCTTGAAGGATTATTCTTTCTGTTGGAAGTTTTGGTTTTTTGAGCTTGTGTCCCAGCAATTTTATCTTCATCAAAAGACAGATTTGTAAACTTTTCCCTTCTTTGCAAGTTGCTTCTCAACCTTCTCACTGGTCCTTTGGATGTCTGCTTTGCACGTGCCATTGTGAAATACAAGGAACTTTGACAAAAATAACCGCTGTAGAAAACTGGACCTGCCTGCATTGCAATGAAAACTACGAGTGAATGCACAGTTAATGGGGATTGAATGCACAGTTTATGGGGGTTGAATGCACCATTACAGGGACGGTGATGGAAAACTATGGTGAGTCGGTGGAGATATTAATCCACCTGTTACCGCTTTAATAGCAACCACTGTACATTTACTGTCACAACAAATGCGCGGCTTCCCACTAAAATACGTGTTGTCATACCATTTTAAAAACAACGGTGATGGGTCTGATATTTATATTGGGTCATTTCTAATAGTATGCATGTAATTCTATTTCCACGTGTCATACAAAATGTGAACAGGTTTGAATGATACATTTTAAGATTCATAAAACATTGACAAATCCAGCGTGCTGATTTGGAATCCTAGTTAGCAGTCTACGTGGCTGTGTAACATATGCAGGGGCCTTTGACCGAGACTATTTAGCAAATTTGGATGCACTATGTATATGGAGGTAAATTTAACACCGTATGAATGTTTACATCTAATACTATGCATGTAGAATTTTAGAGGCTGCGAAAGAAGTAGTGGCTAGTTTAGAAAATAAATAAAATTTTATTTTGAATATTGGAAAAGCAATATGGCTATTTCAGAAAATCAAAGAAATCGCTATTTCTGGATTTTATCTGTTTACGGCAAAGAGAAACACAAGTGAACATTAAATTAATTATGCACACGAGTGAGTTTCCATTTGTAGATAGAGTATAAACAACATGAATTTGCAATAACGAAGTTGTTCATTCTTGCAAATTTAATGATGTTTGTAAACTATCTACATATTCAAACTTCCTAATGTTCATAACAAATTTAATGGTTAAATGTGAGATCTAAAAATGTTTGGAGAAAAAAAGAGACAATTTTTAAAAATAGTGCTTAATACAAAAGGTGAACAACTATTGCACCTGGAAATTTCAGAAATATTTTACTATTTTGTATTTGTGGAGCAAGAAAATCAGTCCTGGAAGTTCTCTGTTCTTCTGTAGCTGTGCAGTTGTATCTGTGCAACAAGAAATTTGATGCTGGAAAAATGTTCTTCTGTATCTGTGCAGTTGTATTTGTGCAGCAAGAAAATTGATGATGGTAGAGATGCTGATCTGTATCTGTGCAGTTGTATTTGTGCAGCAAGAAAAATGATGGTGGAAAAGAGTGAGTCTGTATCTGTGTAGCAAGAAAATTGAACATGGAAAAGGGCAGCAAGAAAGTAACAAAGATGCATACGACTCATCTCAATTTATAGATTTCATTGCTTTGAATTTATCTTTTGGTAATCTGGCATTGGTTTCTATTGGCTGAGAGGGGTTGGCACGGATTGATTGAGAAATAATGAAATTTGAGCCATTGGATTTAAAACTCTTCTTGATCAATGGATTGTATTAAAATGGATGTGAGAGATTTTAGTGGGAATTGGGAATTTGGGAGGGAAATGTATCATTTTTTTTTAAAAAAATATTTGAATTACAGTTGTTTTATTGAATGTTGTTTTTTGAAATCTACTAAAAATCTATAATAATGGTGACTTTTTCTTGTAAATGGTGATCCTTAATGAATTTTTTATGTTTGCAGGTACCCCTATTAATTGTAGAAAAGGCAGTGGAGGTTGGATAAATATAGATGAACAATGTTTGCTCAAGGATATGTGTATTGATAAGGAATGGATGTATAATTGTGCAAAAAATAATAATATTTGTACATGTTGAAGCCCATCAGCAATGTAAATGGGGTCAGAATAGTAATGGAGATGATATTATTATATTCATGTGGGAGTTTCTAAACTTTAAATGTGACCCTCAAGTTGTAGGGAATGACATTTATTTATGTTTAAAAATTAGAACATTTGCACATCTTAAAATTGCCAAAGAATAAGGAAATCATGTACAGTTTTATGTACTTTTTTGGTTGAGTATTTGGTGAATTGTGTATAGACAGCAATATTTATTTGTGCCAAAATAGTCTCGGTCAAAGGGCCCTGCTCGGAGATGGGGTCCTTTCCCCTAGGTACATGCACTATTTTTCATAATGTTTTAAAAGGACGTGGTTTTTTTAATAGCATTGACTACTAGTTATGCACGAAATGGGTTTGTTGAGAAGGCTTAGAAACTTTCAAGAAAAGGTAACTGGTAGGGGTTATCCATTTTCCATAGCTGTTTCCAATATCCTTCCTATTTTTTTGTCAAATGGGGACGTTGGAACAGGTTAAAGGACTGCATAAGCATGTGATCTAATGTTTCTTTAGCCACTTCATTATCATGGGACCGCTTAAGCGCTTAAGTTGGTAATTTGGGGCTTCGAACACGCCTTGAAAGTTTTGTTAGGAAGGATAATAGCTTTTTAAGTTTTTGGAGCCACGTTGGATTGGATTTGTTGGCAAGGTGTATTGATTGTTTATTCTAGAGAGCCCGATGTTTTTGAGGAATAATGTGTTGGAATGACCACATGTGTTATGTGGTGAGTTGATTTTAAGGAAAGTTCATTGGTTTAATAGATCTAATCGTTTTTTTATAGCATCCTTGTGCATACCATCTACATATTCATCTGAATACCTGCAGTGATAAAAAATAGCTACAGCTATTTGTAATGGAGGGTTATTTGATTGTTGATTTCCATGAATTTGGGTTATTTTTATTTTGTGGCTCAAAATCTTGCTACAGGTGTTAACATTGGAATGGTCTCCCTTACCTTTTCTTTCATAATTTTCGTAATTTAGGTTCTTCATTTGCAATGTTGTAAAAACGTTAAACTAATCGATAATCTTAGAAACAAATATGTAACTAAATTTAAATAGTGTAAAGAAATAGAACTACACCATGCAATGTTTTAAACCTATTTACAATTTAAACATTAATTGTGGTCGCTACCATAACCCTATATGATGATACTAGAATATCTGAATTAGGTGCTCACATCTAGTGGTATTGGTGAGAGTTAGATGATGTCGTCAAATCAAACAATCCTTTTGCCTACCATTTAAAGTTAGGAAGAGATAAACGCAAATTTTCCAAGACTCACAAAACAACACTTTGAGCCACGTAAAAGAAAATTCAAACATCGTATGTGTTCCTTGTTATGTAGAGAGTTACGTCAAGCATTAGCCCGACCTTGTGTGACCATTTGCGCTCTTTTTCCTGCTCTTTAGGAGCCATATTACTTCATTTTCTTCTTTGAAGGGAGCTTTTAAAACTGAAAAGGTGGCTTTCATTTCGAATTGCCGTTTGGTCCCTGAGCAACGAAATGTTTGACCACCTTCGCAAACCTCTAGTATTTTTACTAGACAATTACCTGGAACCTTCGGTTTAGGAAAAATACATCCCTAGTGAGTTTGGAAAATGGGTATTGTAGGCCTCTGATCGATGTTTGACTAGGTCAAACTGACCCAACTATGAACAGTGGCTCCGAAAAACCCATTGCCGTTTGAAATTCGTCTGCCAGTTCTCAGTTCCGTCGACTCTAAAAAATTCTCCATATATAGGGGAACTTGTAGGAAATTTCTCGTTGCACGTTCGTCCATCGAACATTATTTTTGGAGGTGGTTTTGTGATCCCTCGAGCTGACTTTTAATGATTTGCAACTAGGCCAATTGCGACTGATCGCCCTAGAAAACTAGCCGCCAATCGTAAACCGTTTGCTAGTTCTGAATTCTGTCAGTTCCTATGAACTCTTGCAATATAAGTGGGCACGTAGAAATTTAACCGTGGTGTGTTTGCTCATCAGAAGACAACATTTTGAAAGTGGTTTCTTAGCCTCCGAGCCTGATTTGAACATTTTTGTAGCTAGCAGGAAAATGTAAAAAGAAAGTTGTAGGACCCCTATCGGGTTGCCAAACCACCGTGGAAACTTTTGACACATGTAAATAACTGTTTGAAAACTCTGTAGTGTAACTTTATTGTGTGAAATAGAACTTTTGAAAAAATGGTGTTTCTCTCTCTTCCTTTCTCTTTCTCTCTCCTTGGTTACGAAATGAAGTGAAATGAAATGAAATGAATTCATGTTTCTAAACCTTTTCTTTCGAATGAAAATTATAATTATTATTATATGTAAATGGGGAACTGAAAAACATTAATTATGTTAGATTAGGGTGGATTCCATGCCAATGATTTATCGTTGATTTCATGCTCACATGGTTTTGTAGGATGCAAGAAAGATGGCGAAAAGGCGATGTGTAATTCATTATTTATTATTGTAATTTATATAGGTCATTGTAAAATGAATATATGTATAATGTAGTCTTTTGTTACAGAAAAGTTATATTTGAAATTTTCTAATATGTATGAGATGCTATTTTTAGGGATATCTTAGGAAATGTGCATTAATCACATGTTCAATTTGATTTATAGTTGTGTATGGTAAAAGGGTTTGATATATATATATATTATATATATATATATATATATATATATATATATATATATATATATATATATATATATATAGTAAATGAATTTGAAGTTAATATATTGTAATGCATTTTCAGTGTTCAATAAATGATTAATTAATTATTGGGTTGTATTCTTACCTTGTAAATGTAATAAAGAGATTCAATCGAAACACTCAACCCTAGTATAAGATTTGTGCATAACATGTCTTCATGTGTGATCCTTTTTACCATAGAAGAAATTGAAAACCATAGAATGAACTTAAACTTTGCACTCGATGGAACCTCCTAGTTTAGGTAAATAAGAGCCCAAGTATGGGGTTATCATCTTAGTTAGTATGTTTAATTACATCATCATAAACCCAACAGATAGGAGCAACACAGTCAAACTTTATCTGGAGTAATTAGAGCTAAATATCCCTTCGTATCTTAATGGATTACCTTGTCTTTTGAAGATAGATTTAGAATTAAATTTCTTCATCGAATGAATTTCTTGTGGGATCTAGATGACATCATGGAGCTAGTGAAATAGTTGTACTATCACTCAAAAATTTGTTAATGACTACTTAGATCCTCTCAGCGAAATGTCTTATCTTTGGCTAGTGACAATATAGTGCCTTGATCTTTTTAGAGGGTTTATAGGGTAAATATGTTTTTGAACCTTAATCTAATCTTATAATAGGGCGTAATCCCTGAGTGAAAATTGGAATTAAACTAAACCTTAGTTGATTAGGAGGTTAACTTGTGGGTAGAAAATTATAAGTAACTCTTTGCTAATGAAATTGATTTGAAAGATGTTGAATTTAGAGAACCCAGGAAACTGAATCTTGTTTGTAATCCCTTGTTATGCCCTTTTATGACATTAAGAATAAAATAAATTTCACTTGCAGAATCGTGAAATGCAGAAACATGGGATCTTACCTTGAACACAAATCACTTTGTTCATGTGTAGTTTATAATACTTCCAATCATGTACTTCTTCAAGATGTTAGGAAAGTACTTTCGTAACTCTTTTGTTATAAAACAATGCTAATAATGAGACCATAATGCGATGTAAAAGTAAATCATATAAGAGTAAAATGAGATTTGACGTTAGGAATAATGCCACTCTTGGAGTCTTTATAAATCAATTAAACATTTTCATGTGTTACAAAGAATATGAATTTCCCTTGGTGAGATCAAACTTTGAGAAAACAAAAGATATATATATATATATATAAAATTAAAAGATATATATATATGAATCTAAATACAATTTCTTGTTGTGGGAATGTTGAATGGGAAATAAAGATACCGTGATCGAAGAATGTTTATGGGAAAAAGGTATCTTGATTCCTAACCCCACCCCCCTTAAATCCTAATATTGCTTTCTTGACATCAAGTCAGATTCACTTGAGTTGTAAGGGTAAAATTTAAACATTGAATAAACATTTGAGAAGCATATTCTTAACATAAGAACAAGAGAATTAAGTACTTTGTATGCAATTTGAAATATGCCAAATAATTATGTAAGTTATGGAAATTTTTGTAAAGGATAAAGAGCCAACTTGAAATGGTCGAACTGTAAATTAAATGTGAAATGAACTTAAGAATCTGTAGGTGGAAAAAGGAGAAAATTATCCTTACACAATAATGTTCTTGGAATGTTAATCGTAACTAAGATGCGATTAGGGAAATGATGTGTTGTGGGTTTTGTCAATCCTTGAGTCCTTTTCTTGTGGTTGGGTTATTGCTAGCATTCGATTCATTGGGGAAAGTGTGGCATCAACATGTATATGGTGTTTTCATGTGTCTATGTGATTTGATGACTTATGTAAGTGTCTTATGCATTGTTGAGTTTCTCTTCTTAGAGCCCTTGTGGTGTTGTGTAGTGAGCAATGTAAGTAAAAAAAAAAATTATCCTGGTATTTTACTGTTGTATATTTGTGTGTGTAAAATGTGGGTGTTACATTTGGTATCAGAGCGAGGTTCATGCTCTCGAAACCTCTGGGGAAGATTGGAGTTGTGATGGTGTTGCATGATGGTGGTGGATATTGGAAGAGTAATGTGATATAAGTGTGATGTGAACTATGTCGTAATTGTGAAATTGTGAACGCACATGTTGTGTATGTCACTTAGTGCGTATTTTTTTTATCATGTTGATGTGCTTGTGATGAGAGTATTCTCTCTCCTTTTCATGGATTCTATGAAGAGTTCACGTGTGATGTACGGCCTTATTGTGTGTGAAAAAGAATGTTATTGTGGATTGTGAAGTGTTGGAGCATTTTTTCATTATGTGATATGTAGGTGTATTGATGTATTGCATGACAAAATTGGTGTAAAGTGAATTAGATTATATCATGATGTCATCACTGTATTGTGATGAATCGTGTGCATCACCATGTTGTATTGCAATTGACTATATGTTGTAAAGTTATACATTGTGTTCCTCATACGTATAATTCATGTAATATGTGATGGTTCATGTCATGATTTAGGGGAATATGGTGAGCGTATGATCCCTATTGTACAGTGATTGCACTTTGGGTGTAGAATGTGGTAATGTGATGTATCATAACCCGTGAAAGTAATGATTTTGTTTTACCCTATATATATACCATGCGTAAGACACTATGGTTAATTTGTGTGAATCACCATTGTGTTAGTGATGTAGTTATGTGTTATGTTGTGGACCCTACACTAACCGACCCTAAGGGAAATTGGTAAAAGGTGTATGTTTGGAGTGAGAAAATGTGTACCATTGACTAGTCACTCGAGCTGAGTACGAGATAGGAAGTGGAGCCTTACATAGGCTGAAAACCCACTTTTGTTTGTTTGGTATGTGTGGCACTTGCTCAACGGGTGTCATGCATATTGTGTTTCACGGACACCTTAGGCTCAGTAGATGGCAACTTGTACTCCTTTCTCTCTCCTGATATGGTTATCGTATGGATTCAACCTATGTGATTTTGACTATGTTGAGCCTTGTCGAAGTGGTGGTAGGATGATTCAGACAAAATGATGACAGTTGTATTATTTGATATGTTATTTTACGAGTTGAGGCTCGATGTTTCTGAGTGCTAGAAACTCGTTGAGTACCCCTTTGGTGGTCGTATAAGGCCACATAGTTATTGTAATGTATTATTCCTATACATGTATTTTATTTGTAAATTGAAACTTTCCCTTTTCTTGCTAGAACCAACAATTTTCTTGATTGACATGTTCTTATATTTTGGGCATTTATTTGGTTGATGCACTAACATGTAGATTTTTTTGCACTAACTATGGTTATTTGGCCATTTTTTTGGCTTAGATTTAAATTTTATTTTCAAGTTTAAAATTTTTTATAGCCTATCCCAAGGCTTTAGATCTTGCCACTTGGCATTTGTATGGTTTTTTATGTTGGTTCTAATGTCGTAATGTGTTGGAATAGGGTCATGGGATTCACCATGGAGTGGTGGGACCTATGGACCCACTTCATTGTATGGGGGTATGCCCCAAGGAGTTACAGATAACTAGTGGGTTGTTGAACCACAAGTTATTATGTCACTTGGGTTAGAGGTATCTGGACTCTATGTGCCTAGGGCCATAGGGTGACTCGAACCTCTTTTGGGGAGCAAAAAGGAAAATTTATCCTTTATTTTATTGCTTGAGGGAGGCATAAGAGACTTAAGAGGGAGGCATAAGAGACACTTGAGGGAGGCATAAGAGATTTTGAGGGAGTGATTGATAGGAGATTTGTGCATGGGTGTGATTGATGCTTTGGGAGGTATATGGAGTTGTTATGTGATTCTTGGGAGGTATATGTATTTGTTTTGTGATGCTTTGGGAGGTATATGGAGATTGTTTTGTGATATTTTGGAGGGGTGTATGGAGTTGATTATTTATGATTTATGTGTACTCATGTGAGTCTAGTCATGTTTTGTGATGTTGAGGATTGATGCTCCTCATTTCTTGGTATGCTGTTTTTTCCCTTTTGAACATATGTAACTACACTTATTGTCCCAAGATGCGTAAAACCCTCTGTATGTGTACATGTTGGGAATTCTATTTTGTTGTAGCCAGCTTATGTTATGATTACGTTTCTGTCAAGAGCATGCATGAATAAGTAATATGTTATGTGGATTTTTTATGTTCCTTCTCATGGATTCGGATGAGTTCTTGTGATCTGATATACTGGTATGAAAGTATGTCAGAGATATGTCTCATGGGAAAATTAAGTGTTATTTTAGGTTCTTGTGTCACATCGTGATGTCAATTCTCTTGGGCACCCACAAAATAAAATGAAATGAATAAGATATACTAAAATCCTTAAACAATGAAATACTGAGAGCTTGAGCTTTAATAAATACTTTTAAGGGAAATGAGTAACTATAGAAATAGGTAGTGATGTAAACTAGACCTTCCAATCTTCACAGAACATCTAAGAACTTTTCAAGATATTAAGGAAATTAACTCGCTTCTTTATGGTCACGCTTTGGAAACATGTAATCAATTTGTTTTGTTAAAAGACACGTGAGCCATTGATTGAATTCCACCTTGCTCATAAGTACCTCTTCTAAGCTTCGGTGTTGTGCCACATCGAGGACCATGCTCTTATAAGGGGAGGGAAATGTAATGCAACCATAAAATAATATTAAAAAATAAATAAAAAGAATTGGTAAGGGAACTGATGGGGGGAAGGTGTAAGTTGGTGGTGGTAGAAATGGATGGTGGCATGTGGAGGAACTCTAGCATGAACATGGGAGCACTATGAGCCATTAAGACCTATCGCATCCCTTCTTAAGTGAAGACAATGTTAAAATAAAATTCCTTACAATAATAATACAATTGCACAAAGATTGGATTACGGAGTTAGGTAATTAACCTATGTGGGAACTCTGGGTTCATGGTTGAACTGTTCCACGTGGTCAAAATTTAGCTGATTTTATAATAGTACTTGCAAGAATGAACATGTTATGGAAATTTTACTTGCATGGGATCATTCACACTATCCCACCAATGCAACAAACAAATCTACCAATTGATTAATCTAAATTGTACTTCACGTACTCCCCACTTGATGCCAAAACAAGAGCCTTCAGAACATCGATCGGCCTTAAATCCGACACTGGATCAATGCAACACATAGTAGTTCTAGTCAAGAGCAATCCTTTTTTTAGGATTTACATGGTCATATTGGTGAGAACATCAATCTACCTTAAATAGGGTAATCGTATAATGGCGTTAAGGAGGCCCAATCCACTAGAAGCATTTGATCAAGGATGTGGGGAGAAAAAATAGGCCAAGAAAGGATGCTTATCCTTGACACATCTGCACAAAAGGTCGAAGCCAATTAACAAGTCAATGGAAGCTTGTTGGACTAATGTGTGTCCACGTTTATCAATAAGGTCAATGAAACAAATAATGGGGTAATGGGGTGTGTGTGTGCATGTACATTATCCTCCCCTTAAGAATGCATCATCCTTGATTTGACAAAACACTGAAGGAAGCCCTTAATCCAAAATTCACCCCTTACAGGTAATTATCCTATCAGGCTAGATGAATTACCATAGATCTGGAGGCATAGTTGATGGTGAAAGGACAAAAATTAGGAAATAGGGCAGGTCCCTTAGGATTTTATCCTACCTTCTCTATCCCATAGTGGCAGATTTAATGAAATGGGTTAAATCCCATAGAGTGGTGGGATGGAAATTGTTTAAGGCTTTAATAAGCCTTTTCCCCACGAAAATGAAGTCAAGGGCTTGTTTCAAAAGACCATTGTGGGTCATGGACCGCTACGCATGGTAACAACCGCTTCACTCGTCACCCTTCCAGGATGGAAGCTTCCCGCGCTTATCGATTTTGGGTCCGATCCTTGGCATGTTGGTGGTTTATAGCTAATGTATAAACATATAGGATATATATCATAAACAATATATATCCCATATATATATATATATATCATATATATACATCTCAGTGTGTGTGTGTGTGTGTGGCAAAATGGCCAATGGTGTGTAAGGAATCGATTTACCAAGTAAGATAAAAATTTTGGTCCCAGGCCGTCCATGGGGATAAATCAACAATTAATTAACTCGGTACATAGCCATGTAGTCCACTTGCATTCGCCAAAATCACCGATAGGAATAATCAAGCGAATTCTGAAAAGTGGTGGCAAGCCACGTTGTCCCATGCGGACCCGCGATGACAGCGATAGGACCATTGCTACACACGTGCGGACGGTGCTCCCCTCCGGACAGGAAGCTTAGAGGAAAGCAAAGTATGTGGTGTGTCATTTTGTAGCCAGGGATGAAATGTAGCTTGCTCTTTGTCACTCAGATGTGGAGAAATGGGTAGCACCCTCAAGAGGATTTGATCTATCCTCACTACTTTATGGTTGTGCCTTTCAACCAAGGTGAGAGGACCCTTTTGTAGCCTGTTGTTTGTGGAGGAGATGGAGATATCCTTCCTTGCAAAGTTATTAAGAAGACCTTGAAGAAAATATGATCAATGCAACAAAACCTAACTCTCATGAGTTGTCACTCTAGATAATGGAGATATTTTCTAAGCAAGGTTCAGGCCACTAAAGACAATGAAAACCTGATTGTTTCTACATGTTTTGGTAGTAAAAATTATGCATTTGTATACACACAGGACAAACAGGGGTAGTATGGGTATGATTGGTTGTTTTTAAATGAATTTTTGGTGGGAGGTGAGGCAGAGATGAACTTGATTCACCAGATCCTTGAGAACTTTTACAAAAAATGGAGATCTTGAACAACAGAATGCTTCGGGATAGCTAGGATGTTCCTTTAACCAGAATATGTGCTTCAATGGAGGCCCAGATCAGCACTTTTCACACAAACTTCAAGGATCCAAAATGAAGGCTCAAATTGGAAAACTTAACTAAACATTATCAACCTCTGTTTCATCACGCCTAAGATACCCTCAAAGGCTAACAAACAATTTTATAGTCATGCTAGGAGTCACAAGTGATTTTAAATTTGTTTATTTCACTATCAAATGAAATCTCTTCTGATAAATGAAATTGCAAATGCCACCAAACTATCACAAGGATAAGATCTTGTGTGATTCACAAAGATTTCAATGTAAGATTGCGATGGGAACAAGAAAACTACTTACAGACATTCAGAAATGAAGCAAACACAAATTTTGCCCAAAGAAATAGAACGTAGATTAACTCAAGTTTGATTAAATTTATCAGTAGGGGAAAGTTTCTAGAACAATCTTAGAGCTTGTCAATGGCTGTACACTCGCAACCACCTTGACATGATCAAATTTAACACAAAGGAGATAAACAGGTTTCTTCAAATGGTTTCTCAGAAGGACGGGTTCTATCAAGCTTTTCTCTTAGAAAAATCAGTCCCGACCTCTAACACTCCAACCATTTGCACGAAAAATTCATGCAATTTATAATACTTCATTTACAACAGAGTTTTCCCCCAAAACCAAAGACATTCAAAGCACCATTATGTGTTGAGACTCCCAGAATCAGATTTGTAAAAAAGTTGTCAGGTGTGCAGAGGGAAAATCTCTCCAAATATTTCCAGCATTCAATTCTTCACCTGGTAAGTCATTCTTCATCTCGCACGCCAACTACTTCCTCCTCCAATCTGTCAAATCTGGTTCTTTGCGTGCCAAGGAAGGAAAAACTAGAAAATCAGATCGAAGCCAATAGTCAGATCACATCTTAATGGTGCAAAAGACGTCTTCAGATTTTTCCCACCCAACTTAGGATACCAAATTAATGTTTCTCTTCTTTTTACGTGCAGGAGACTCCAAGAAATGATAAAAAACCATAAAAATTCACATCCCCAGGAGCTTTGGAGTAGAAATGGCAGAAAATCAGATACAGATGCACAGTTGTCGTTGATCTCTCTTTTGAATTTGGACCATCCACATGGGAGATCCAAGTTAAGATGGGCCCAGGGGTTCCTTTTTACCTTTTACACCTTTTGGAAAAAATGAAAAATTTCTCAATTTTCTCTGCCCCTCCGCCTTTGAAAAATGGGCTTGACACGTGTCCCAATGTGGGTCCCAAAGGAACCGCGAAAAAAAATTCTGCTATTTCACCTCTTTTTTGGAAAAGGGAAAATTTTCCAAGTTTTCCCCACAGCTCCGCCCTTCTGCTTCTAGTTTCTGATGTGGGTCCCAGCGGAACCACGCTTCCTTTTACACTTTTAACTCCTTTTTCCACAAAAGGAAAATTTTCCAAATTTCCCCCAAAAGTCCGCACCTCCGCCGTTGACTGGAGAAAATTTTGACTATTCTCTGTGGGCCCGCGGGTCATTTTGATGATTTTAATCTTTTGAATAACAAGGGGAAAAAAATCCAAGTTGCCCCCGATGGCCCGCCTCCCCGCCTCTTGACTTTTCAAACTGCCACGCGTCTCAATGGTGCATCTTCAAGAACCTTATAAAGATTCAAGAATGATTTGAGCATGGGGCTACACTTCCACGTTTTAGGCCTTTATTACTCCATTTTTCCAAAAGGGAAAAAGTATCCAACTTAAAAGTAAGACTTTGATGTGAATCCAGCTGCAAGAGGTTGAAATTCCAAAGACCCGCATCCCAGGAGTTTAACTTTGCCACGTGTCCTTCTGTGGGGTCAACTTCAAGACTTTTTTATAATGCCAAAAACTTCATATATGATTTGAATAACCAATTAGATGTCATATCGGGGCTGCAAAATTTGGACCAATTTTAAATTTTTTACTCCATTTGTGACAAAAGTGGCAAATTTCACCAACTTGCCTACTGAAGGCCCGCATCAAAATGGCTGCAAATAAAAAATTAACTTTGCCACTGTATACACTTCTGCGGGGTCAAAAATAAGAAATTTTCCTTGCCACTTAAATTTTGCTTTAATCAGAGCCTGGCGGGGCCACGGGGTGAGTTCAAAATTTTTGCCAAAGTAGCCAAAAATAACAAGTTCATAAAACAAACCCACCGTGCCTCATCCAATTAGAAGAAGCCACGTAAGTACCAAAAGAACCAATCAGAATTGAGCAGAGCTAGGGGACCAAAATTACCTTTTTGCCCCAAAAAGTAGAAAGTGACAAGTTAAAACATTTTCCCGCCATCCCCTGACCAACCAAAAGAAGCCACGTGACCACCAAATGTTGAGGAATAATTTTGACAGGAAAAAGATGCCCGCCAGACCGTCAAAAACATAGAAATTCACCATTCATGCCCAAAATCTGATTTTTCGCTAAGGATGAAATTTTTTGAAACAAAACCAAGTGAATCATGGTTCCAAGCATCTTTCAACCATGGATTTGGATTTTCAAAGGCATACAAATATAAATTGATCATTCTTGAGCTTCCATGGTCGGGGAAAAATAGGAAAAAATGGCAGAGCCCGCGGATTTTGAAGAAATTAGGGCAAAAACAGGGAAAACTCGGAGACTTCTTCAAAAAAGGGCATGACAATGGATTCTGCAAACAATTCAAGGCATTCAAATGGAGGTAAAAGCTTCAGAACATCCACATCGAGAGATAAAACATTTCATAACACACATATCAAAGGAAAATCAGGGCAAATGGTGCGAGATCAAAATGAGCACCAACAAATTAAATTAAACTGTAAAATGGGGGGAACAATTGAATGTGTTTGGTGGGCAAGTGGGTGGGAGGTGGCGTGTTGTAGGAGTTATCAGTGGAGCATTCAGCCTTTCAGACCAGCCATCCCTTGCAAAATGATCCACGTACTTATTGAGATCTATAGACTTTGAACTCGATGGGACCCAAGTTAACTTTGCATATTTAGCATTATTTGGATATTGGCAGCAACGGGAGTGTTGTGGAGACATGGGGCAATATGGTTGTAATGCACAGCTATTTCATTTTCATATTTGTCTTTTAGAACCAAGCAAACGTACCCACACAACCACCACAGGTTTACTTGGCATGTGCACTTCCAGGGTGTGTCAAAATATGAGTGCGTGAACAGGCAATGGACATCCATCAAAGCATAATGGAAATCTGATTTTTTGTATCGCTTCTTCCTAGCATTTGTTGAAGTTGGGAATTTGTCAGATGATGTATTTTCAAGTGCCCTAGTTAATATGAATGTAAAACATGGGAGCATACGCATGGCATATGAACTATTTGACAGAGTCTCTTAAAAAAAACATGGTTTCATGTAATGCTTTAGCTGCAGGATTTGCACGAAGTGCGCTCTTTGTAAAGGCCTTTGAAACTTTTAAGAAAATGCATTTTTTAGGTTTAAACCCAAATTTCGTCCACCTCTGCCAACGTCTCCCAACCTGTGATAAAACGGGATCTTTGGAGCAAGGTTTGGAAGTCTATATATTTCCTTCAAATCATAAAAGATTAAGGAATATTGTCAGATGTTGTTGTTGTTATGGTCATGGTAGGTGTGTTTGCAAAATGTTATAGTGTAGACAGGTACATGCACTATTTTTCATAATGTCTTAAAAGGACGTGGTTTTTTTAACAATGTTGACTACTAGTTATTCACAAAATAGGTTTGTTGAGAAGGCTTAGAAACTTTCAAGAAAAGGTAACTGGTAGGGGTAAGCCATTTTCCATAGTTGTTGCCAATATCCTTCCTATTTTGTGTCAAATGGGGACGTTGGAACAGGTTAAAGGACTGCATAAGCATGTGATCTAATGTTTCTTTAGCCACTTCATTATCATGGGACCGCTTAAGCACTTAATTTGGTAATTTGGGGCTTCGAACACGCCTTGAAAGTTTTGTTAGGAAGGATAATAGATTTTTAAGTTTTTGCGGCCACGTTGGAATGGATTTGTTGGCAAGGTATATTGATTTTTTATTATAGAGAGCCCGATGTTTGTGAGGAATAATGTGTTGGAATGATCACATGTGTTATGTGGCAAGTTGATTTTAATCAAAGTTCATTAGTTTAGTGGATCTAATCATTTTTTCTGGTATCTCTCATACATGGCCTTAGATGTTTTCATGAATGGTACAAAATGGAGAGGTTTCCGAAGAACGTGAACTATGTGGCAGGATGCTAAAACATAATTGGGTCCTTGTGGAATGCGAATGAACTCTCTTGGAGAAACTCTTTCCCTATGGATATTAATATTGTCAGGCATGGTCTCCCTTACCTTTTATTTCATAATTTTTGTAATTTAGGTTCTTTATTTCCTATGTTATAGAAATGTTAAACTAATCGACAATCTTACAAACAGATATGTAACTAAATTTAAATAGTGTAAGGAAATAGAACTACACCGTGTAATGTTTGAAACCGATTTAAAATTTAAACATTAATTGTGGTCACTACCATAACCCTATACGATGATACTAGAATATCTTAATTAGGTGCTCACATCTAGTGGTATTAGCAAGAGTTAGATGATGTTGTCAAATCAAACAATCCTTTTGCCTACCATTTAAATTTAGGAATAGAAAAATGTAATTTTTCCGAGACTCGCAAAACAACACTCTGAGCCACGTAAAAGAAAATTCAAACATCGTATGTGCTCCTTGTTACATAGAGAGTTACGTCAAGCATTAGCCTAACCCTGTGTGACCGTTTGCATTCTTTTTCCCGCTCTCTAGGAGTTACTCCATTTTCTACTTTAAAGGGAGTTGTTAAAACTAAAAAGGTGGCTTTTGTTTTGAACCAACGTTTGGTCCCTGAACAACAAAATGCATGACCACCTTCACAAACCTCTAGTATTTTTACTCAAAAATTTCCTTGAACCTTCAGTTTAGGAAAAACACATCCCTAGTGAGTTTGGAAAAGGGGTATTGTAGGCATCTGATCATTGTTTGACTAGGTCAAACTGACACAACTACGACTGGTGGCTCCGAAAAACCCGTCGTCGTTTAAAATTCATTTGTCAGTTCTCAATTCCGTCGACTCTGAAAAATTCTCCATATATAAGGGAACTTGTAGGAAATTTCTCTTTACACATTTTTCCATCGAACCTTATTTTTGGAGGTGGTTTTTTGAGCCCTCGAGCTAACTTTTAATCATTTGCAACTAGGTCAATTACGACCGATGGCCCCAGAAAACTAGCCACCAATCGTAAACCATTCATTAGTTCTGAATTCCGCCAATTCCTATTGAACTCTTGGTATATAAGTGGGCATGTAAAAATTTAACTGTGGTGTGTTTGCTCAATGGATGACAAATTTTGAAAGTGGTTCCTTAGCCTCCAAGCCTATTTTGAACGTTTTTGTAGCTAGCAAGAAAATGTAAAAAGAAAGTTGTAGGACCCCTGTCGGGTTGCCAAACCACCGTGGAAACTTTTAAAACATGTAAATAATTTTTTGAAAACTCCATAGTGTAACTTGTTGTGTGAAATAGAACTTTTGACAAAATCATGTTTCTCTCTCTCCTTTCTCTCTCTCTCCTTGGTTACGAAATGGAGTGAAATGAAATGAAATGAATTCATGTTGCTAAAACTTTTCTTTCGAACGTAAATTATAATTATTATTATATGTAAATGGGGAACTGAAAAACATTAATTATGTTAGATTAGGGTGGATTCCATGCCAACGATTTATTGTTGATTTCATGCTCACCTGGTTTTGCAGGATGCAAGAAAGATGGCAAAAATGCGATGTGTAAAATTCATTATTTCTTATTGTAATTTATATAGGTCATTGTAAAATGAATATATGTATAATGTAGTTTTTTTTTACAGAAAAGTTATATTTGAAATTTGTTAATATGTATGAGATGTTATTTTAGCAATATCTAAGGAAATGTGCATTAATCACAGGTTCAATTTGATTTATATTTGTGTATGGTAAAAGGGTTTGATATAAATATATAGTAAATGAATTGGAAGTTAATATATTGTAATGCATTTTCAGTGTTCAATAAATGATTAATTAACTATTGGGTTATGTTCTTACCTTGTAAATGTAATAAAGAGATTCAATCAAAACATTCAACCCTAGTATAAGATCTGTGTGTTACATGTCTTCATGTGTGATCCTTTTTACCATAGAAGAAATTGAAAACCGTAGAATGAACTTAAACTTTGCACTTAATGGAACATCCTAGTTTAGGTAAATAAGAGCCCAAGGATGGGATTATCGTCTTAGTCAGTATGTTTAGTGGCATCGTCATAAACCTGACAGATAGGAGCGACATAGTCAAACTTTATCTGGAGTAAGTAGAGCTAGATCTTCCTTCATATCTTGGTGGATTACCTTATCTTCTGAAGATAGATTTAGAATTAAATTTCTTCATCAAATTAATTTTTTGTGGGATCCAGATGACATCATGGAGCTAGGGAAATAGTTTTTCTATCACTTAAAATCTTGTTGATGATTTCTTTAGATCCTCTCAGCTAAATGTCTTATCTTTGGCCAGTGACAATATAATGCCTTGATCTTTTACGGAGGGTTTATAGGGTAAATATATGTTTTTGAACCTTAATCTAATCTAAAATAGGGCATAAAACTTGAGTGAGAATTGAAATCAAACTAAACCTTAGTTGATTAGGAGGTTAAATTGTGGGTAGAATATTATAATTAACTCCTTGCTAACGAAATTGGTTTGAAAGATGTTGACTTTAGAGAACCCAGGAAACTAAAATCTGGTCTCGTAATCCCTTGTTATGCGCTTTTATGACAATAAGAATAAAATAAATTTGACTTGTGCAATCGTGAAAGGAATAACCATGGGATCTTATCTTGAACACAAAATGCTGACGGTTCATGTGTAGTTTACATTACTTCCAATCATGTACTTCTTTAACATGTCAGGAAAGAACTTTTGTAACTCTTTTGTTATAAAGAGATGGTAATAGTGAGACCATAATGTGATGTAAAAGTAAAACATATAAGAGTAATAATAAAAATATAAGAGTTAAAAAAATGAGATTTGAGGTTATGAATAATGCCACTCTTGGAGTCCTTATAACTGAATTAAACTTTTTCATGTGTTACAAATAATATGAATTTCCCTTGGTGAGATCAAACTTTGAGAAAAACAAAAGATATATATATAAAATCTAAATACAATTTTTGTTGTGGGAATGTTGAATCAAGAAATAAAGATACCATGCTCGAAGAATATTTAAGGAAAAAAAAGGGAAACTTGAACCTTTACCTCCTTTGAATCGTATTTTTTTTCTTCCTCAACAACTTATGGTTGGTCCCCTTGCATAATGAGGGTAAAATTAATCGTCAACCAAACATATTTTGAGAAACAAACTTCTTAACATAAGAACAAGAGAATTAAGTACTTTATATGCAATTTGAATTATGTCAAATAATTATGCAAGCTATGGAAAAATTTCCGTAAAGAATAAGAAAGCCAACTTAAAAGTGGTCAAACGTATAAATTACCACATGTGGAATGAACTTAAGAATCTGTCAGTGGACAAACGAGAAATTTATCCTTACACAATAATGTTCTTGGAATGTTAACCATAACTAAAATACAATTAAAGAAAAAAATGTGTTGTGGGTTTGCCTATCCTTGAGTCTTCTTTCTGTGGTTGGGGCATTGCTAGTATTCGTTCATGGGGGAAAAGTGTGGCATCAACGTGCCTATGTTTTTTTCATGTGTCTATGTGAGTCGATGACTTATGTGATTGTCGTATGTGACGTTGAGTTTTCCTTTTTTGGAGCCTTTGTGGTGTTGTGTAGTGAGCAATGTAAGTCAAAAAAAATTATCCTGGTATTTTACTATTGTATTTGTGTGTGTAAATGTGGGTGTTACATATTGCAATTACACCTAACATTTCCACTACATCAAAAATCTTGTAAAGACATATGGGTGCATGTAGCAGCTATATTACAATCAAAATTGGGTGATGAACCAACATGGGGGTTTAGTTTTTCAGGTATACAATTAAGTAAAGTTGTCTTAAAGGTTGTACAGGTGTTCATGTAATCACCACCCATTTGTATCACTTCTGAGGTAGAACATCAAAGATTTCATCTGGAAATGAAACTGGTTTGGGATATAAATGTTGGTGCTGAAGGATGTATGATCAACTCTTCAATCATCCTCACTTCCACCGACTACTTGAGTTCAACTGCAGTCATCATTAGTTTGTTGTAGTCATCATTATTTTGTAATTTTTAGTTAATAATCAGATGTTTCTATTAATAATCAGTTAGTTTGTAATCTCAATAGTCATCTTCATTTTGCTGCCTAATCTATTGTTGCAGTTTGTTTGTTAATTCCATGAGTATTACAAAAATCAGAAAACTCATTGGAAGTGAATTCTCCGCCTCTATCTATTCTAAGTATTTTGAGACAATACCCGATTTGATTTTCTGTCATAGCCTTAAAATGCTTGAAGCATTCAAATGCCTCATATTTCTACTCAAGAAAATAAACCCATGTGTGGCGTGAGAAATCATCGATAAATGTCAGAAAGTAAATAGTCTTACCCAAATATTCCTCTTGCATGTCACCATAAATGTCACTATGCACAAGCTCTAGCGGATATTTTTTCCTACTTGATTTTTTCACCGAAAAATTGTCTCGATGTTGCTTTCCAAGTGCACACCCTGAACAAACTTCTTATGTTTCCTGAATTGCAGGAAATCCTCTCACCATTCCTTTCTTATGAAGCAAACTTAATCCTTGAAAATGCAAATGACCATACCATTGGTGGCATAACCATGAATCATCTATGGTTTCCTTGAGGGCATGCATCTTAGTGGAATCGAGAGTGAGAGGAAATAATTTATTCTCTGTCATACAAGCCTTTGCTACAAGATAATGATTAGTTGATTTATTAAATATTTTGTAGCAATTTTCAAACACAACCTTGTAATTTTTTACTACAAGTTTTCCAATACTTAAAATATTATGTTATAATTTGGGCACATGCAAAGTTTCATGAATAAATTTAGTTTCTCCATGCTTAGTTTTCATCTGGGAATGCTTAGTCACTAAATCATCACTGCAAGGGTACCATTTTCCCATTACAATCTTTTCCCATTACATCAACCTCTTTATCATCACCAAATTTTACTTGACTCCTTACATATTCATCTAATTTGATAAAGAGATCAGATTTACCTGTCATATGATTTGAGCAACCGCTATCCAAGAACCAAACATCCTTTTGAGGTTATTTTACCAAATTGCAAGCTAAGAATGTAGAGTGTTTTTCTTCTTCAAAACACTCTTCAGTATAGTTGGCTCTTGACTTATTCAAATCAGATTTTTTATTTCTACATTCGAATTCATAGTGTCCATACCTTTCACAATATTGGCATTGGATGTTTCTCTGATCCATAGAACTTCATCCTCTTCCTCTTTTGTTTCCTCTTCATCTTTCTCTACCACGTCTTGTGGATGTAGAAGACTCCCCTTGAGATTTTTTTGATTGAGAAGGGGTTGTAGATTTTTCTTCAATTCTTACAGTAGACTGGAAGGCTTGAACTAAGTTCATTGTAGAACATTGCATACGCTCCTCATGAGATTGCAAAGAACCTATTAACTCTACAACTTTGAATGTGGTTAGATCTTTACTTTCTTCAATGGCTATGACCAATGGATCAAACTTTGTAGGAAGAGATCTCAAAATATTTTCTACAATTTTTTGCTTTGTGACACTTTCCCCTTGAGTTTTAATATGGTTCACAATACTTAGAGCCCTAGTAATAAACTCTTGAATAGACTCAGCTTCCTTCATACTTAAACTTTCAAAATATCTTCAAAGGGTTTGAAATCTTACCAACCTTATTTTGTCAAATCATTGGTATGCAGTTTGTAGTGCCACCCATGTGTCCTTTGACTTTGTCATACCAACTATATGGGGAAAAATTGATGTATCTAAT